>JAIFKG010001909.1:0-66805 GCA_020351975.1 Phyllosticta ampelicida
GGGTGGAGGGCCGGGGGTAATGGGCATACTGACCTCTTGACAGGAGGAGACGACTGGGACCATTAAGCTCGTCAGGAAACCGTTTCACCAGCCCGCAGGCACACGCCATGGCGGCTTTTATCGCCGTCGTCAGTATTGTTCCAGGTGTACACGTGCAACTGACACCCAAACAAGAGCGAGGGGAATGAGAGCTCGT
This sequence comes from Phyllosticta ampelicida, assembly GCA_020351975.1. Taxonomy (NCBI): domain Eukaryota; kingdom Fungi; phylum Ascomycota; class Dothideomycetes; order Botryosphaeriales; family Phyllostictaceae; genus Phyllosticta; species Phyllosticta ampelicida. The sequence goes on from JAIFKG010001909.1 coordinate 197, forward strand.
CTGCGGCCTGTGGCCTGCGGCCTGTGGCCTGTGGCCGCTCGCCTTTGACGGGTCTCGGTGTGCGTGAGGTGTAGCTAGCTGGGTAGGTGGTACGTGGTACTTGGTACGTGGTACGTGGTACGGGGTAGGAAACCCGAGAGCCGACAGCACCCCAGCAGTACTAGGGGAGCGAACAGCCCCAGGGCCTGCTGCACTGCCCGTCTGCATTCGTGCAGCCTGCCCGCCGCCCGCCGCCCGCTGGCCGCCCGCTGGCCGCCCGCCTGCCTGCCTGTCTGCCTGCGTACCTGCTCCGGCTGCACATGCACGCCATGCCAGCTGCCTCGTCGGCCCGCTGCCCCGATCTTTACCCTTTGCCTTATTGCCCTGTGGCTTTGCTCCTCCCATGTGCCACGACGCCACCGTGCAGGGCAGATTGTTCCTCCTTACTACCACTTCTACTCCTACCCCGACTCCGACTCCACCTCCAACTCCGTACCATCTCCTCGTCATCAACGCTTGTGCTGCGCTACATCCGCTTCCTGTACCCTCATCACGTCCACATCGTCCATCGCTCACTCCCGCCCCGGTCCGCCTGGGTCCAATGATCCATCTCAACCTTTTGCCTTTTCACCATACCAGCCTCCAACCCCCACCCTCCAGCCACGCTTCCGCTTCCTTTCTCTTCTATTCGCGAGCTTAACACCACCCTTTGCCTAGAACATGGTCGCCCCTCTGCCCCCCACTTCCAGCAACCTGTTGTCCAAGTGTTTTCTTCCGGCGCTTGACCTGCGTCTTCGTGCTCCTGTCGTTGCCTACCGTCCTCGTGCTCTTCCAACGCTACCAAACGTCCTAGCTTGACGCAAATCCTCATCTCCAGGCAACCGGTCAACATGCCTTTCGCGTCGTAGCGCCAACAACCATGGCAGCCGCCCTGTTCGACCATAGCAAGGGGTAACACGTTTACCCCTCACGTTTGTTTCCTCGCCGCTGTCCAAATGTCTCTCTGCGACACCGTCTGCTTGGTCCGCGTCCCCCTGGTTGCACCACGGCTAGGGCAAGCACTCTGTATCGATACTTCCCGTTGAGCTCGAATCCGGCCGGATTTCGCTGCATCCCCGCTGCCGCCTCTGCTTTTCAAGCTTGCGGGTTTGCACTTTTTGGTTTTTCTTTTTGCCCTTGCTCCCGACCCAGCAGTGCCCCAATCTAGCCGCCGTTCCTATTTGGTATCATGATGGCGGCATGTTTTGCGGCTGAGACGCGTCAGAGCAACATTTTTAAACCTGTGCAAAGCGTTCTTGGTGGTCTATCATGGGCGCCAGATCAACACGTAACAATTTGGTTACGTCTCCGCAACTGAAAAAGAGCTTCTTCATCGGGAAGCCAAACTCACTGGTCGCAAGTCCACTGAAACAGGCTCTTTCGGTTTGTGTTGTCTCATTCTCTTCGGTCTCACCGTAAGCGCTGGATGAAGTCCCAGACTCAGGCATCTCAAACATTGGGCTTTGGCCCTACTCAGGAGCCATTCTACCCCACGGCACAACCAATGCTGCAAATCACTTTCAACATGTCGAGCACCACCAGTTCGTGGAGGAATTGTCGACTCCGATGCGGGGTGCTCGAATGCTCCCTGATGTCGTGTTTTGGACTTGATCGTCAGGCAGTTTGTGTGCTCCGCGTATTTCCAAATTTTGGATACCAAGTCTTCGAGCTGAGTCTCCTCTCGTTGCCCGCTGACAACACATCTTAGCTTCTTTTAGCGACATGACGGACGGTGGGACGCTGCTTGTCTTGCAGGGCGCACGAGTCCCTGGATGCCATGCGCACCTTTCAGCCAACGTGCCATGTCAATGATGGGTGTTTACGCCCAAGCACCAGTGACACGAGTTCTCAACAGCCAGTCTTGCGTCGAAAAGATGAGACTGCTCTTGCCATCAACTTCATACCACCAGGTCGATACACGAGCCATGGATCCCATCGTGTCAGGTGGAAATGAATTTCGACCTAATGACGCCACAGGGACCTGTACGGCTGCACCAGCCGTGTATTGTTGATCTCTGCACGCACAACCCTTCAACTGGCTTCGCGACGTCTCGTAGTTGTGGATAGGGTTGAGCAATGAAAGCAGGGCTGTCTTGCCGTGTTCATCTATTCTGGCCCTCAGGCTTTGCCTGGCCATCTGAAACCTTTCGTGAGACTTGTGATTCTAGCCATGTCAGTTCATGCCCCAGGGTCGTCTTTTGCTCAAGGGATCAGGAGGTAGGATCGTGAACTTGAAACGATTTCTAAGCTCTTCGCCCAATGGCGTTGCTGATGAATATTCGGGAATAACAAGGAGGCTCCTCCTTTTTGCCATTGCTGTACCAGATACGCTTCCGAATCTTTTCTCGTGTCTCGACGCCACCACGAAAGATGACAGAACAGATCGCCGACGAAATCTCAACTTTGAGCTTGGGCATGGAGATAAAAGGCCTCCGGATGGATGGGCCATAAAGTTACAAGGTCCGGTGATATCGAAGCACGCTGATCGGTGGTACTTGCAGAGAGTGCACACGCAGACGGGTCGAGATGTCCATCCAGACGCATCTGGCCGGATATTTCAGGTAAGTCGCAATCCTGCTTCCGGCACCTGGTCCAGTAGTGTACAGTGGGATAGGTTGAACACAGGTTCAGCACGCGCGAGCAACCGAGACAACCATCCGCCGTGGCACATGCATGATCCGGTCGAAACTTTCGTCTCTTGTTCAACAACCGTCTCAACAGAGCTCAGGACAAGATTTACGATGCCCTGATCTGCCCTTCTGACCATACCACCTTCCTCCACTTTCCGCGACGCTCATTGCGCGCACATCTTTCGCGTCCAACATCCCCCTCTCGATCATCTTGCTCCCATCATCCTGCCCGTCAACCCATTACCATTCCTGTAGTTTTGACCCGGTTTACAAAGTCGCTCTTCGCCATCGCCGTGGGTCCTGCCGATCGGGGACCTGCGGGCGGTGAAACTGCAAAAGGAAAGTCGTCGTTGCGGTGGAGATTGCACACCACCTTCTGCAATCAGCAACACCTATCTGGATCAGCGCCCGTTGTGTTTTTATTCTTGGATCAGATCTGTCGCTGCTAGAGTCACGCTTATGCTGGAGTCTACGAGTGCAGTCTACACGCTTCGCGTCTCCACTCCCTGATTTATTACGAATCCGCGTATGGGGGGAGAGGCGGAATGGATGGGCGGATGGCGGCGAAAAGGAGGTCCGAGAATCAACGAAGTTGAGCTAAGGCAAAAACGCAAGGCAGGAAAACGTGATCGGGGCTGGCGGAGTTTCCGAACGCCCGACGTCCAGTTGATTCTCTCGCAACGTCAGCTTGGCCCTCCACCTCAAAATGACACAAACAAACTCGTTTGGATGGCTTTGTCTGCGCATCAAGAGCCTCCGAGCAGTGCGGCCGGAAGCAGCATCGCTTCGTCCGCCGATACCATAGCGCATAACCACGCCGCAGGTGCCTTGATGCGCGCGTGCCGGAATTGCGCCGCGGCCAAGACCAAATGCGTTGCCAGGAGCGCCGACTCGCGTGGTGACTGTGAACGGTACGCCCCATACTCCACGCTCCGGTCAAATTTGGATGGTGTTTGGAGTTGAATGTCTTTAGTCATGCTAACATACCCTTACCGGTAGATGTAATCGCTTAAAAAAGACTTGCACGCGGGATACCGCCAAAGTAAAGAAGAGAAAGCCTCCAACCGCAAAGTATGTTGGTATTTGAGGGGGGGCTGGTTTTTGTTCCTTCGTTTTTTAACCTTTTCTGTCTACGTTGGATATGGATACCAAAATCACATGTCACTTTTGCTTTCGAACAATTCGGCTTCGCAGACCAAATCATGGTCTAGTCACATGTCCGATCTTCCCCCCAACCGCCTTGCCAATCGGCTACTTCTCGTCGAATAATCATGTATGAACATCGTCGTATCAAAACTCACGCGGACACAGAAATGCTCGACTCGAACAAAAGCTGGACCAGTTGGTTACACTACTTGCCAATGGTCACCAGCGCCAATCTTCCTCATCGGCAACACCGGAAGAAGCTCAACATGCTGTAAACATCGTCCAATCGACCCCAACTCGACATTCGGATGACAATGAAGCCCGTCTGCCGCCAGAAAACCAGGAACCAGTTGCGCTCGCGTTCCACCCACCTCCGACTTTATGCGAACCAACTGAGTTCGGCCCGGAGGACAGAGACATAGACATCCGTCTGCACCACTACCAAGCGCACTTGGCGCCGCAGTTCCCATTCGTCGTCATTCCGCCAGGTACAACATTGGCTCAAATGCGGAAAGAAAGGCCGTTTTTGCTCAAAGTCATTGTGACGGTAGCATCTATCCAAGATCTTGTGCGCCGGAAGGCGCTTGGAGAAGACGTGTTGAAAGACATTGCACACCGTCTCTTGGTTCAAGGAGAAAAATCACTAGATCTACTGCAGGGGATACTGGTGTTTGCGGCATGGTAAGTGATACCCGAAAGAGTCGATCTTCCAGGTTTTGGTGTTGCGCCAATCGTCAACGATGTAACACAACGCACCGCTACCCGCCGAAAGGCTACAGTCGTCTGTGATTCGAGGAGCCTAATCGCCCGGATGCAGGTACCACCACCATCTGTTCACAAAGCCACAAATGACCAACCTCCTGCAACTTGCCGTCGGCCTGGTGATCGATTTGGGGCTCAAAAAGTCTGCGCGTGCATACGGAAACGACCGTCTCGAGTCGTCAATTGCCCGATCTGCTCACGGAGAGGAGTCCAATTCGGAAATCTGCACGTCTGAACAAAGACGGGCGCTTCTGGGATGCTTTTACTTGACCACCATGTACGCTCAAGACTCTCGGTGCCCCCGAGATGAAGTGCTGATGGTAGTCCCAGACTTTCTCAGTGGGCCAAGCGCTACGATTCGCTGCGTTACAGCGCCCAGCTCGACCAGTGCTGCCGCCAGCTGGAAGGGGCGCAGGAGTATCCCTCGGACCGATTCCTCGTTCATCTTGTGCGTCTACAGAGGATAGTCCAGCGAATAGAGAGAAAGGTTCCGATTGATGACCTCACACCCGAAACGACCATTCCGATCGCCATGTTTGTAAAGTCACTTCACGGGGAGCTTCTCGAGTATAAGAACAATTTACCACAAGACATGGCCAAACATCGCATGTATCCAATCGCGTAAGACCCTGCTGTATTTGCTAACTACCAGAGCAGCATCCATTCTTCTGCACTATGATAGCGCCGAAGTTTACCTCTACGAAATTTCCCTCTCCTCTCTCCCCTCCACCAGTCAATACGGCGACTACGCATACCGCCGTCTCGACCTCCTCAACGCCTGCATGCTCGCCGGCAAACGCCTCTTCGCACACTTCACTTCCGGCATCCCTGCCGCCCTCTTCGCACACGTGCCCTTCCTACACTTCTCCCACATGACATCTGCTGTCGTTGCCCTCTCCAAACTGATGCGCCTCGACTGGCCCGGCTGGGACAAGACCTACGCACAATCTACCATTTCGCTCAGCGCACTCATCGAAACCGCCGCGCAGCGCTTCGACGCGGGCCGCGCCGCCGCAGTAGCTGCCGACGGCCCCCTCGCCGATAACCCGCTGCTCACCGTGTTGGGCCGCAAAATGCGCTTTATTGGGCTGTGGAATGAGTGTAAGATCAAGGGCATCGAGCATGTAATCCCAGCGCGTGGTACCATCGTCGATGACATCAACGCACAGGCGTGCGCGAATGCTGTCGCGGAGCTGGTTAGGAAGTTGGAGCTGAGGGTCGAGGGCGCGCAAACTTTTCTGGAGCAGCAGCAGCCGCGGTTGCAGAACCTGATGCAGAATGGCGGAGGTGGTGATGCCGAAGAGCAGCAGCAGCGTACCACGCCTCTCCCCTTGACCCAGCAGCAGACCCAACAGCAACGACTAAATCAGCAAGGCCAGACCTCGGCCGCGTCCGTGCCAAAGGCTCAACACCAACAAGCGCCCACATCAACTGACTGGAGCGTCCCGCAAACCCAGCAAATACCAATGATAATGGACCAGATCGAGCCCGTCTTTTTTGACTCCTTCGTTATGGGCGATATCGACTTGGGCGACTGCTGGGACGCAGGTATGCAGCCGTTGGCGAACCCTTGGCCACCTCCACTGGTAACGGCTGGGACGGAGACCCGTCCAGGAACCGGCACGGCGAGCGTGAACGGAGCTGAAAACGGGAGCGGGAAAGGCCATGGCCGCTAAGGGAGTTTCTCCACTTTCCGTGTACGATAGATATCCGGCTCTCCTGAATTCGATACCATGCCACTATCCTCCTGGAACGCACGCACACTCCTTGACCTTACCAACTTGTTCAGAGACTTCACTGAAAGAGGCCGCATTGACTACGCCGAACCCAACCTGGCTACCTAGATCTGCAGCCTGGAACCCGTCACCCGATCTCTGAGCCGAGAAGTCCAGACAATCGAAGAGAAACCAGGAACCAGGAACCCAACACCCATCGTACGACCAGCCCCAACAACCACATAATTTGCAGCTGCTATCGCTTTAGGGGCCCAAGCAGGCCCTGCCCTCCAGCAATGGCAAACCTAAAATAAAACCGCAAAGCCCCTATTAGCAACCCACTGCGTGAGAGACAACTGATTTTAAAATTAGACAAGCTCTCAAGCGATAGCCTCACGACCCGCAACAGGATCAACAGAGTTTTTGATACAAGTCGATTCCCCCAACCAACCCCTGCCTCAGCTTGGGAAACCTTCAAGGGCAACCGAGTACCCACCTGCACAAATGAGTTTGGTGCGAAGTTCCTACTTACAGAATTAGACCTCCTTGAAAACGTCTTCCCTGGTGCCTCTTTCCAAGCCAAGGCTTCATGATTTAAGGTCGTAGCCCCCGGCATCCCAACAAGGGAAATCAACAACCATGACATTGCAACCTTCATTGCAGATGAGGTTAAAACACTCAACCCCGGCTTGTCAGTTGTGGCTCAACCATGCCGGCAAGCACGAAATGCAAAAGATGCCAAGGGTCTGGCCACAACGAAACAACCTGTACAAAGTGCTATAACTCCGGGATTGTCCATAGAGTCGAGTATGTCCGATCAGAACACGGACCTGCCAAACATGAGGTCTGATTGGTCAGTAAGTGCAGACACTCGGTCTCCCCATTTCCCATATACCAGTTAGCTGTCATCTTTGTAGTAATACAATCACCGGTCGCTGCCAAGCATAACACAAAGCAACCCAGGTACAAGCTCTGCGCTAAGGAACACCCCCTCCAAGCCCATCCCTGCGACCACTGGCTCATCAAAGGAGAACAGTGCAAACTCTCTCCCCTTTAAGTGTGTAAACTGCCAAGGCCCGCACGTTGCAGACGACCCCGTTTGCCCGGTCCTTGTGTCTAAGCCCGACATCTAATAGGAGACTTGAAAATCATGCAAGCAACCCTTAGCAAAAGCATATCACCAACAGAGGCTGTGTTGAATCTTGCAATAGAACTGGGGGCTCACTCGATATTCGTCCAGGAGCCATGTCTCACTCGATCACCCACGTCTCGGTCCATCAACTACCAAGTCTTCACTCAAATCCTCCGCTCACACAACGATATAAGCCCCCCACACGATGGCGTATGTCTCAAAAGACTTTCAAGGGCCTCATGTCACTTCAACCAGATGTCTTCCCAAACGAAGATATCCTTGCCCTTGATTTCGAAGGGCCAACAGCGCAGTTCGAGCTCATGAATATCTATAGTAGTGATGGACAGACCCAAGAGGTGCTTTTGAAAAAAACCACACCCAGCCTCGTACGATATAAAGCCCTTGATTACCCCAAGGTAGCCACCCCAACGATCGTACTTGCAGACTTCAACGAACACCACCCATTCTAGGACTCTCTCCCCAATCCACAGGGGCAGAACGAATGCTCCAATGGATCAAAGACAATGAAGTCAAGATTCTAAACACCCCGGGGGAGGGCACGGTCTCCCGTCCAGGTACGGAGAGAGAAACAATAATTGATCTGACCCTGGCCTCCCCGTCAGTTGCGTGTCGTACAACAGACTAGCAAACAATTGAAGTTGGCTCAGACCATGAGTCGATCCTCTTTACTCTCTCTCTTGGATCAATATAACAGGTCCAACATCAATCACACAATCAATAAAGCATTGAGTCGACCCTTGGAAATGCGATCGTCGGACCGCAACAATGGAAACTCGGCCTTTTCGACGATTACTTGAGCACCTCAGCACAAGTCCAAGGCACAAGCAATGAATCAGAGGTCATGGTATTGCTTTGCACCATGGTAGTTGAACAGCAACGAATGGCGTACGAACAAAAACATGATGAAGGTGGCGCAATCAATCCAGAAGGCTTTGGCCCTTTTCCCTTTTCTTTATTCTTTATATTCAGCCTATATAATTGTTTTTCCCTCGGGGCCTCGGGGAACGAAGCTGATGTATGAATATTGTGTCTACTTCTTACGCTGTGGATTTCGGCAGTCTTGCGTTGATAATAATTTTCAGTCCAGAGGGTAAATTCGTGACCGAGCAGTGCCCTCCAGCCAGCCCCGCCTGCCATCTTCCACAATAACCTGCAGTTTTAACACTTCCACCACCGCAATCTGGTGACAATTTTCCGCGTCAAAAGGTTTGCACACGCTCCTAGTCCGTAAGTTCTTTTTCAAATACCTACCATCCTTGCAACCGCCGGTCATTTCTTGCAAAACAGCCAGGTCACAGACGAGCTCACTCGAAGGTGCCCAGAAATGGCTTGGGAAACTCTTCAAGCAAAAGGTAAGCAAAATCACTGGCACGAAGCCTGCCATCTCTGCAGCTTTTGGTTGGATTGCAACTAGAATCAGATATTTCCGTTTCAGCAGAGCTTTCAAGCTCTTGCTTTTTCCTTTCATTTTGTGTAAAGTGGACCCTTTGTTCAAGAAGTTCCGTAGAAAGGTGCCGGAATTACTGAGGGTTTGAGGTAGGACAGAATGCCAAAAAGGCAGTTATGGGACAACTTGGGCCAAAGATGGGCTTTGTTATCGAAGACAATGTATCTGACTACAACCTTGACTGGGATGCCTCTAGGATAATCTAAACAGACTTATCTTCCTGGAGTACACCATCATGAATGCTGACTGCGGTGACAATTTAACATCAGTTGGATCGGGCTTCATTACCTGTACGCGACTGGGCGGCCGCGCCTTCCATCTTCTACGACGGACTGCCACTCCGACTCCTCCACACCACAACACCGCAGCTGGGACAGCGTTTCTTACTCACCATTTCTTATGGTGCGAATTGAAACCTCTACAGGCTTTTTCTCATAAACTCTTCAAGTCCCCACGCGTAAGTCCTCGTGCTAACTACTTACCGAGCAACCGTTGACCAAGTCTGGCCAGAAAAGACAAATCCCAAGATGGGCGCATTCAAGCGAGCACTCAAGAAGCTCAGACAGCTCAACAGCTTCAAAGCTAATAAGGCTAAGAGTGTCGGCTCTGGCGCAGCTCTCCCCTTAGCGCTCGACTCTGCTGGTACGTCCAGCGAGAATGAACGACGCCCTGAGCACAGACACAGGCTGTTGACCCACAAAGTAGAAGAAGCCTCGCCCTACCTGACTGCGATTGAAGCAGGTCGCGTTAGTCTGCTGAGCGACAAAAATACTCCTCCGGAAACTGACGAGGCAATCTCCACTTCGAATGACAATTACGCAGTCCACTGCGACCCCATCAGCGTCAAACCCAACATCCTTCACGCTCTACTACTCCAACAATCACCTTTTACAGCTTCAGAGTCGTCCTTGGATACCGATGCCGCCTACTTCCGCCTCTCTTTACTCCCGACTGCGGCTTCACACTCCAAGACTGTTCTCGAATTGCGCTCCCCTACGCCAGACTTCTCCTTGCCTCAGTCTCAGAGCAAAGCTCAGAGAAGGAAACCTATTCTGTCAGAACCAGCAGCTCGTGCGCTTGGCCTACCTGCGAATGCATACACGAAGCAGACTTTCCCTTGAGATACAATGAGGTCGTGGCCGCAACTGGGGTATTTGCTCCGCCGGAGTGTCTACGCGTTGGCGGGTTCTCCCTGATATCTGCTGGGTACGGCGGAATTCTTTTCCCGGAGAAGGTCATTGAACAACGCGGGGGAACTTGTAGTGCTCCGGTCGTGGCAAATGAGCATACCAAGTAGCAGAGCAATCAATGCGATATACGAGTTCGGTATGGTCTTTGCAGTGTACAGCATGCATGGGAGCAGTTTGTCATATAAATTGGGCACTCCTCCTTTTTGCAAAACAGCAGCATCTATCCCCACTGCGAGCACAATTGGCGGGGGACGGGCAATCGGTAGACTCAAGGGCTCTTCCATCTCTGGCTTATTTCATGCAAGCTGCTCGCTTTGTAGGTATTACAAAACAGTGGAATCCACAATTGTCTTCTACCTCCTTGATGTTTATCCGCCTCAGTCCAAGGCCGATGGATACTGCCGCACGCATCGGTCGTGCCTGCCTGCTACTTTACAGTCAGTCCGCTTTTGCATCTGTTCGACAACATCACTGTCGCACCACGCACACTTTTCCCTCACTGGCCTTTGGCATCCCGCTGATTTGAGAGCTCGCACACAAGATCTTTTCGACAGACCCGGTGCGATTTGTCCCCATCTTCGTCCTCATATGAACCATTGTTGATCAAGATCAGCAGAGCACACCAAGCCCCACAAGAGAATTTTGCCAGGAATAAGCCCTTCATAGAGACATAAGCGGCACTTTGTGGCTTCCGGCTCACGTCTGTGTCACGCCCTCCAATACGGGTTCTGTTAGGCTTCAGAATGAACGTCATTGATCGACTGTACGACGCTAAAGCCTTCAGGTTCAAACGAGAGCCGTTCGGAAATTGATCGACGGCTCGACTACAAGGCTTCCGTGAAACGATACTCGAGATTTTCCTCCCATTCTTACAAAGGGTGGTGGCATGGGTCTGTGACAAAGAGGAAGCCATTTTTGGAGAAGTTTTTTTTGGAAAATGAGCAAAGGCGCACAGCAGTACAATCCAGAGTCGCCTTTTACATGTCAAAATCGTCCATTGGCGTGCTTTTGACCTACGTGTTGTCAGTTTGTCTTTAGTTTTGGTTTCAAGGCGGAAATGATAAGACTTCCAGGGACTGCAGCTTACATGGTAGACCGGCGAACCATCACAAAGGAGGGGTTGATACCGTTTCTCAACCCATTTGGTACGCGACTGACCGGGCGGGGGCCGTGCCTGTCATCCTTGACAGCAGTTGTTGCTCCTGGTGTGACAAAAAGACAGCCGCAGCCTACTTTGCTTCGCCGGGTCGGTCGTTTCTTCCACCAACACACACGAACATCTTGACCGCCGAAGCACGTCGATTTTCGTCCTCTACACTATCGAGTAACTTCCATGATGAGATTCGATCCAGGACGTGCGTTGCTCTGGGCTTGCTATCTATGAGTATCTTCTGCGAATCATACGGGATGTTAACTGCCACCTTGCTTTATAATGGCATCGAGAAGACCTCTTTGACAAAAGATTGAGGTTTCAATGCGAGTCTCGGGCGGGCCGATGACCTTTTGGTGTTTATTTGAGACTGAAACGAGTATTAATTGCTCAGGAGGTGTACGTAAGCGGGTGATGGTTGTGACTGACCTGTTCAGTCAACAACACTGCCGTAGCCGCGCCCATTTCTCGGTTTCAAATCCTATAAGTATAGCGAAGTGGTGAAACCAAACTGTGAGGCCTGGAGACACTGCAACTGATTGGGTTCAATACAGCTTCTTACTTGAGAGAGGTATGACTGGACTACTGCCAAGATATCAGTCTGCCATATCAGCGTCAGTTTCGTCTTTGCCGGAGCTCTGTTTCCCTGTTAAACTGAGCACCTTCCTATCGGTATCGTGAGGAGATGTTTTCGGAAAGGGCCATACAGCACCACTTTGGCCATCTTCCACTGCCAACCCTTTTCCACCACCGCACCGCCTAACCTCTGGTCTGTTCCGCCGAGTTTGGTGGCTTTGCACAAGATGCGTGCATCCCAGGTAAGATTTTGTGTCGGATAGATAATGCAGCCGCTGATGGAGCAAGCGAGTCATCATGAAAGAGCGCGAGTTCAAGGAGCAGCAGCAGCGGCAGCAGCCACCACGAGGCAGCTGGATGCGCAGGCTATGGAGGCGCAAGAACCCCAAAGGCTCGAAGGGCACAAATGGCGAGGCAGCTACCCCAAAGCACAATGCTTCACCATCCATGTCTTCCCTCGGCGCTGGCAACGCGGAGGAGGACAATGGTGTTGAAGTTCCATTGCCAGTAAGTCAACTTCTTTCCCCTTTCACATTCACCATCGTCTTCTTCCCATGACTTCCTCCTGCCTTCTTCCATGCCATCCTCCTCCTTCTTCCGTGCCATCTTCCTTCTTCTTCCACCACATCATCCTATTTTCTCCCACCGCGTCATCCTTCCCTATCAGACACCCATGGCCAACCCAGCGATGGACTCACTGACACGCGCTTGCCGGAAACTCCAGAAGAAGCAGTCGGCCAAGGCGAACAAGTGGAATGAGGGTGACAGCGGACCCTCTTCGGAGACCTTAGTCTCTTCAGAAAACACTACCACCGTCCCTCCTCCCTCTCCCGTCGACGACGGCCCTGTCCCGCCTTTGTCCTCTGTGCCCGGCCCTGCCGCCGCCGCGCCCGCTTCCGATACCTCTCTCTCATCTTCCTTCTACTCGGCTGAGCGCTTCTCCTCGGCCTCTGTCATGTCGCTTACAGCTCTTCTTGCTGGAGCGAATGGCACACCTACCTCCAACATCACCGCCGGCCCCGCCATAGCCACTGACAACGGCGAGGAAGAGAGTGACGCCGTCGACGAAGACAACGATGGAGAGGGAAAGGAAGCGTCTCGCCTATCTCTGCCCTCCACCTCCGCCTCCGCCTTCACCGACCACCAGTGGGGCATCTCCTTTGCCGGGAAAGACAACGACGTGCAGCATCCGCGGCGCGTCGTCTACCTTGAACCCGGCAGGACTCTCGGCGGCGTCAACATGCAGCAGCTGACGCGCTGGCAGTGCTGCCAGTGCGGCTGCAAGACGCACTACGACAACGCCGTCTGCAGCAAGCTCGACTGCATTCATCATCGGTGCGAGAAGAGGTGCGAGATGCACGGTTCGATCTGAGGCCTGAGCTAAGGCTACTACACCCTTGAATGACTCCTTTTGGCGGCTCAGAGGCTAATAAGTGCGCTGAAGCTGTTGGGAAATTTCTTTTGGGGATGGCAAGAATTAGTGGAGGAATGTTGGGGTTTGCTTGGTTCTTAATAGTCAGCAGTGCTTGAAATCACAATGCGACTGCCGGGGTCATCTTCTTCCCTTACCATTCTTCTGACCCAAATAAATACATGGCCTATGATGATAAATTACACATTGATCATGCATAGACTTTTGTGTTCTACCGCTCATTGAAATGAGCTATCAAGATGTATGAATGAGGTACGGTCAATGGGCCTCAAGCATTTTCTGCTACAGGGCAGTCCAGTCAGTAAAGGCAAAATTCGTCGCATCTTGTGGAATTCCGCAAGGCGGACAGTTTTGCTAGGAAAGATTCAACTCGCCACTCGTCTTGGCTGAAGAGGCTGAGTATTTCTTTGGCGCAAAAGGGAGAAACACGGAACTGCGGGAAGAATCAAGGAAGCTTTTTGTGCCGCACACTCGTTGCCAGCAACAGAGCAGTACCAACCGCCACGTCAGCTTCTGGTCCGCAGTTCTTTCATGCTACACGGTTCCCATGAGTCGCCCTTGATGTTTGTGGAAGTTTTTTTTTGTGGGGGGAAGACAGGGCAGCTGAGCCTTTTTAATCAGTGTTTTTCCCCTGGCGATGTCCCATAAGACTCCTCGAGTCTGCACTTCCCCAGCGTTTTCCATGCACCCGTATTTGCCTCTTCCGTCGCTGATACGCCCTCCTCGCAATAATTTGATGGATAGAGACCTGAATATCATTCAAATCAACTTGAACAGAAGCGCCCTCGTAACGGAGAGTATCCTCCAGACCGCCCTTGAGTCAAAGGCAAACCTGGTACTTCTCCAAGAACCATGGCTAATCAGCGCTCACACAACACAAGATTTTTCTTTAAATCGGTCAATTTCACACCCAGCATACCTGTAACTCTTTCCGATACTCTCCTTGACTTACCCTCGGCCCCGTGTGTCCGCCCATGCTCTTCGGAGCAGCAGAAGCAATATCCAGGTCAACACACGGGAGGACCTCAGTGGAGATCCTGACTGCCTCGTGCTGGAAGTAAAACAAGACACTTTCAGGTATCTTGTGTACAAAATCTACAGCCAGACCAACCAGGAAGAGGGAAATCAAATTCGAACAGCAGAACGGGTCCTCGGCTACGCTCCAGTAATCACCCCTTCGATAATCGTCGGAGATTTCAACCTCCACCACCCCTTATGGGACCCTCTATCCCCAACATCTCCGAGCTTTCAAGAACTGGTCGACTGGCACGAGTAGAATTACCTCCTCCTCTTCAACACACCAGGGGGAGGCACGTTCTACAGGCCTAACATGCAAAGAAAAACGGTGATTGACCTCACCTTTAGGTCCAGTAGCCTCACAAATAGGATCAAAGACTGGCAGGTGCTACCGGGCTGGGGGTCTGATCACAATCCCATTCAGTTCACGGTACAAGGAAACTCCCATCCATCGGAGCTAGTAGAAAGCCCAGCCACCGCAACCAGGTTCAACACAGCGAAGGCAGGCTGGGCTCTATTTAAAAAAGAATTCTCAAGGGAAGTGTCGGAGGACAGCCTCTTGAACTCCAACGAGTTTCAAAGCCTCAACCCAAGCGCTTCTTTCTCCCAAGAAATCCTGTCCGGGGCCGAGAATCCCATGACTACCACTGTGGACGAGGCTGCGGAAGCTCTGACGTCCCTCACTCAGAACGCTGCGCACAAAGCTATCCCGCTCATAAAGCCAGGCGCAATCTCAAAGCCTTTGTGGGACAGTCAACTCAAGGACCTCCGGAGGGAGATGCAACGGGCCCAAAAAGCTCTACGATCCGGCAAAGACACCGAAGTAAAGATGAGCTTCCTTAAATCCAACAGGAACACCTAGTTTCAGGCAGTCGGAGAGGCAAAACAGGACCATTAGAACTCCTTTCTCGAGAAGGAGGACCAACGGACCATCTATCGGGCCATGAAATACACCAAGGACTCTCGAGTGGTCCGACTTCGATGACAAATGTGCCGTCTTTAGGAACAACCTATTCCCTCCGTCTCCCACGATGACACCGGTCGATTGGGTCAGCTATGTCTCTTCCCGTTGGCTCTGGCCCGAACTGACCCGAAGAGAGGTGGAAGAGGCCTCTACAGCCAAGGTGAGAGGCAAAACCGCCGGACCTGATGCAATACCGCAAGAAATCATCACAGCAGCGTTCGGGGCAGAGCTCGAAGTCATTCACAAGGTGTTCTCACTTTTCTTCACTTCCGGATACCACCCTCGGACCTGGATACAAGAAACAGGAGCAATTCTACGCAAGCCAGGGAGACCAAACTACGCAGCACCCAAAGCGTACTGCAACACTTCCCTGCTCAATTACCTAGATAAAACCTTGGAAAGAATCACCGTAAAGCAACTGGGAGCACTCGCAGAGACGACAAACCTGCAGTACCCGTCGCAGATTGGAGGCAGACTGAAAAAGTCTGCAATCGATACTGGCCTCCTTCTCACCGAATAAGTGAAGGCAAACAGAAATGTAAAAAGGAAAACTTCAACCATGCTCCTCGACGTCAAAAGTGCGTTTGATCGCGTCTCAAAACAGATACAGATTCCTCGGAATAATGAAACGAGTCGGTCCCCATTACCTTTGCTCTCGTGGGTCAAGTCGTTCCTGAGCCAGAGGGAGCTCCGACTGTCTTACGACGGCGATCGACACGGGAATCCCTCAGGGCAGCCCCGTCTCGCCAATACTGTTCCTCATCTAAATTCGAGAGCTATTCCAGTCAAATACCGTCACCTTTCTCTCGTACATTGACGACATTTCCCTCACGGTTAGTTCGACTAGCCTGAAGGAGAACATCAAGATAACAGAGAAAGAGGTGGCAAAGCTCTACGAACTAGGAGCAGCGAACGCAGTCCAGTTCGACCTCGAGAAAACGGACCTGATACACTTCACCACGTCCAAACAGGCGACACTGTCGCCATTGGTTCTATCAAACGGAGCGACGGTCTGGTCCAAGAAACTCGCATTCCGCGCATGCTGGCTCGCAAACACTGAGCAAGACCTCTCCCCGCGTGCGGTAAGGCAGCTCTGCCTCAGCTGTATCCAAAGCGTGTCAGACTACGGCTGCCAAGTGGGTTGGAAGGGACAATCTGCCTTCAAGAAACAACTTCAGGCACTACAGAACCTCGCCTCCCGGAAAATCCTTGGTGTGTTTCGAACCTCTCCAGCGAAACCACTGGAAGCGGAAGCCGGCTCCCTCCCCCAGCAGTCCGTTCAGACACAGCCCAGCGACTGTATTCTTTCCGAATAAAGAGCCTCGCATGGAACCATCCCGTCCGCCTCAAGATGACTTCTTGGAGGAAGAAGAGAACGGCCGACCCACGCAACTCCAATTGACCAAACAGTCTATCTCTAACCTATGACCACCGCATACAGAGAAAATTACCAACAATAGATTCAAAACGTGGGAAGGTCGACCTCCGTTCAAGTAACCATCGGCACCATCGACAAAGACGCCGCAGCAGTAGACCACGAAGCTGAACGGGCAATAGAAAGAGGCTCGAAAGTAGTGTACGCATACACCGACGCATCGTCCATGCGAACGACGAAGGCGTAGGCGTCCGCATACTGGTCGTCGACCTCTACAACGATAAGGAAGTCTTCTACCGCAGCTTCAAAATTGGCCAGGGAAATCTGGTGGGCAACGGCGAGCTCGACGGCATTACATACGCACTCGAGTATCTTGCAGACCACCCTCTCCCTGGCTACTAATATAAAGTGTTCGCCGACAACGAAGCAGCCTTGCACAGACTACAAAACCCATCGGACAACCCAGGACAGCAGTGGTAGATCCGGACTCTTGCAGCCGCGGCCCAGCTAAAAGCGAACGACATGCATGTATCCCTCGAGTGGGTTCCAGGGCACAGCCAGGTCTACGGGAACGAGAAAGCCGACTCCCTGGCAAAGGAAGGAACACAATTCCCCTATTCTTCGACAGCCACAAGCCTCGCCGCGATCAAGGGGAGGATCAAGCATCTGGAAAAAGAAGAATGGAGGGAAGACTTCCGCACCTACAAGGAGAAAGCCATACAAAAGAACCCTGGTACGCGTGCAGGGTGTTTCCCATTCAGAACCGGCCTGCAAATTCCCCAAGCCATTCCGCGAGAGACCACCTCCGCCTTCTACCAACTGAAGGTGGGCCACGGATACTTCAAGGCCTACCCTTGGAAGAGAGGGAGGAGCGATTCGGACAGATGCTCCTGCAACGGCACGGCAGCACAAACACCAAGGCATCTCCTCCTCGACTGCCGAAGGTACTGGAGCAAAGAGTAGTGTTGAAAAGCAGTATAGAGGGAAGACTCTCTCTAGTTTTGCTTCTTCACACGGAGCACGGCATGGTAGCCACAGTCAAGTTCCTTGCCGACACGAAGATAGGAACGCGGAAATGGTGCAGAGAAGAACAAACAGAGGACCCCTAATCCAGCGCTCCAAGAGTATTCCCCTTCATTTCCTCTCGATTTCCTTTTATTGGCTTCCTTTCCCCTTCTTACACTTGCATGACACGATCACGTTTCTTCCCTTTTCCATTGCTTACATGCCACTGGGTCCTTCTGCACGCACACAGTGGCAGAAGAAAAATACCCCACTATTACACACAGTATCAAGGAAAATGTATCTAGAGACAAGTAGATAGCCTGGTTGATCGTCCGAACAACCCGTTCCATATAGCCTGTGGCTGAAAAAGGACGTAAATGGGTTCATTCATTCTACGAATGTGGCGTTGTGGCGTCGAAATTGACTCGCGGTCTGCCCCTCGCCGGCTCCCAGCGGGGCGCCCCGCGGCGAAGGCATCAGGAGCTACAACAACGACGTAGCTACAAAGTATATAAACAACCACCGCACCACCTCCCACATTGGGATTCTCTTTCTCATCATTCTTTCCTCTCGCATCTCACACAGCTTCCATCATGCAGTCTGGAATCTCAGGTTGGTCCCGCGTCCTCAACCCAACTTTATACTCCCCCTAGCTAACCACCATGACCCAGTCTCGACGGAGCTCCATAGCGCCTTCAACGCCCTCATCAACGACGAGTCGTCCCGCTTTCTGCTGGCAACCATTACCGACGAATCGCTCGTACCGCTCGAGACAATCCCCTCGCAATCGCCTTCCGACTTCCATGCCGACCTGGCCCTGCTGGCGCCGCACATAAAACCCAACGAGGCGCTGTACGTACTACTGCGGCGCTCGCCCTCGCGCTTCGTTGCCGTGACATATGTGCCACAAACAGCGCCGGTGCGCCAAAAGATGCTGTTCGCCAGTACGCGGCTGACGCTGGTGCGAGAGCTTGGCGGCGAGAAGTTTGAGGAGTCCATCTTTGCAACCGACGCCGACGAGCTGACGGCCGAGGGATGGGCGCGCCACGAGGCGCACGTTGCAGGTGACCAGCCGTTGACGCAGGAAGAGCAGGACTTGCAGGGCATCAAGGAGGCGGAGGCGCAGGAGAGCGGCGGCACGGGGGCAAGGCGTATCCAGACGAGCGGCCATTTGAGTATGAGCGTCAACGAGGGGGTGTTGGAAGCGCTCAGAGCGTTAACCAATGGGGGAGATAATAATCTGGTGGAATTGGTGCGTAAACCCTCGAAACGTTCTCACCAAGACTCTGCCCGCCAGGGGACCGTGGACCAGCGCGTGCAGACATGCCATGCTGCTCCCTCCCTGGGTCACTAATCTGCCTCTGTTCTCCAGAAAATCGACGTACCAACCGAAACCATCATCCTCGTCTCCTCAACTGCCGGCGCTACCGCCGCCTCCCTGTCCACGTCCATCGCAATCGATGAACCGCGCTATACCTTCTACCGCCACACGAGCAACTCCAACCCCATCTTCTTCATCTACACCTGTCCTGGAACCTCCAAGGTCAAGGAACGCATGGTCTATGCCGCGTCGCGCGGCTTCGTCGTCTCGCTCGCGGAGCAGGAGGCTGGGCTGCCCATTGCCAAGAGGGTGAGTGCTGTTCTCCATTTTTCTCGTCCCTTTGCCTCTCGGCTTTGTAATGTGGGCGATGGCTAACACGCCATCATCCATCAAGCTTGAATTCTCCAGCCCCGAGGACATTGGACCCGATGCCATCGACGGGGAATTTGCGCCAAAGGAGGAGAGGAAGACGGGCTTCGCCAAGCCCAAGCGGCCGGGCAGGCGTTAAATATCCATCTTTCGTCCGTGGTAATTGTAACCGAAGCTTGCATACAGCAAAGCGAATCGCAGCTCAGCCCAAGTCTTTTCTCTCTAGTCATGTGCACGCCGCATCGAGGCAGCACCAGTCGGCAGATTCGCCTGTTGTGCGCTGGCACAGACGGAAGTTCGGACAGATAGACGGCAAGTTTGGGGCAAGCAGTCGGACGTGGACCCCCTCAGACAGGGAGAAAGACGTCGCATTTCGCTGATGGCGGTTTGAGAGTGATGGATTGAGACACAGACACTGCGGTCAACTTTGACACGGGATAATACTGCCGAATAAAAGCAACACACGCATGAAAATTACCTTCGGCTGCCTACACCATTCCACCGTCGACAAGGACAGGCCCTCCTATCCACACATGCACAAAATGCGCAAACGAACAAACGCGAAACCCTACGAGCCCATCGACATGTCGGATCTGTCTGCCAGTCCCTTCTTCCTCTACTTCTTCTCGGTACTCTCTGAATGCAATGATCTGATGATGCACTTACAGCACGCCAGCTTCCGGCCAACGACCAAACGCGAACCAAAGAAGCACGATCAAAACCCACTTCTGCTCCTCTCCGACCCATCCTTTTCCCTTCTGCCTTTCTCCCTCTTCACCATCGTCTTTACGGGAAACTGCCTACTCCTGGTCGAAACTGCCGCTCCTCACTCCAGGTCGTTGTAGCTGCCGTTCCTACTCTTCGTAGCTACCACCGGGGATGTAGTCGCGGCCGCGCTCAAGGATGTTCTTGAGATACTCGTAGACGGTAAAGGTGACGGCCTGGCCCGGCGCGACGCGCATGATGCGCGGCGTGATGCCCTTGTAGAAGGAGCGCGTTCCTTCTTGCTTCCACATGTCCCTGCATTGCGGTCGCGAACGTCAGCATTTCACGGCGAAGATCCGAAGACAGGGAATAGTAGACAGAAGAGAAGACCAGGAACAGGGTTGGAGCGCGGTGGTTTTTTTTTTTTTTTTTGTTTCGGTCTGGCTTGAAAGGGGGGGAAGAGAGAGAAAGAGCCGAGGGAAGAAATCGCAAATACATACCGGCCAATCTTCATGATGCGGCCAAGGGCCGTCTCGCCCTCTTCAGCGGGCGTCTTCTGCAGGCGGGTCTTGATGGTGTCGATGGGGGCATTGCTAAGGGGGCCCATGGCGCCGCTGATCAAGCCGATTCCGGCCGTCTGCCAGCCGGGCAGGTCCGTCTTGCCCTGCCACTTTTGCAGCGCGGCGCGGAACTCGGAGTAGGCCGTGAAGTTGACGGCCTGGTTGGAGCCCTGGCGGAGAGCCGTGAGCGAGACGCCGCGGTAGAGTGCCGCGACGCCCTCCTCACGCACCACCGTGTACAGCGCGTGCGCCGCATTGCGGTACTTGGGTATATCGAGCGGGTCCGCCATGCTGTGGTGTTGCGCTTGCAGCCGGATCTTGACGACTTCCATGGGAGTCACAACAGCGACGGCTTCCGTTACACCGGCTGAGAGACCGGCTGTAGGGGGAGGGGGAGTGTGTTAGCATTGTTTTCTTTTTCCCCTCTCTCTCCCTTTCCC
This sequence comes from Phyllosticta ampelicida, assembly GCA_020351975.1. Taxonomy (NCBI): domain Eukaryota; kingdom Fungi; phylum Ascomycota; class Dothideomycetes; order Botryosphaeriales; family Phyllostictaceae; genus Phyllosticta; species Phyllosticta ampelicida. Next base: position 21,172 of record JAIFKG010001909.1, read on the forward strand.
CATGCCACCAGCGGTTCATTATGCTCGCCCTCAACTCCCTTCCCTCTTCCCTTATTCAGGCAGTCCAAGACATTGCAATTCCGAAAGACAGCCGGGGAACGCAACAACAAACGTACCAACAAACGTCGCCTGCCCGGACACGGTGCCGTCGCTGCTTTCCAGCAACTGCTTATACCACTCGTAGCTGGTGAAGCGAATCGCCATTTTGGGAATGATGCCCGTCAGCACGGCGCCGAGGCCTTTGTACAGGCCGAGCGGCGTCTCGCGCTTGACGATTTCGGTGCCGGTGCGTATGAAACCGCGGGGTTTGGTCTGCGAGCCGCGAAGCAAACATGTGGTGGTTAGTGGCGGCCAAGTTGACTCGGGATGTCGGGAAAGGGGGAATGAAGGTCGTGCGCAAAGCAAAACCACTTACCCCTGGCGCCCGCCCTCTTCTCGAAAGCTGCATGCGCACTTTGATCGTGTCTGGTTTTGCGTCGTTCGTCAGTTCGCGTCCATTCATTCGTCCATCCATCCACCCCACACAGACCACCAAGTTACTCACGTACCCAAAGGATGGCAAGCAAGCGCCTCCATCATACCCGCGCCGCCTCCAGCTGTGTCCGAATATCAGCGCCCGCCGTTTGGTCTGCGCGGAAGTCTCCAAGAAAGCGAGCATACCAATCAAGTTGGTCGCCGCCGACGGCTTCTTGCCCTTGGGCCCTTTGGTGTTTTTGGCCGACATTGCTGTCCACTCGCGCGTCTTGTCTTCGAAGAGGACGCGACTATGCTCTTTCTCACACTCCTTCTCTCTCTTCTTTCTCGACGCGTCGGAAGCGAGTGAACGGATGAGGTAGGTATTTGCTCGCTCGGTAGCTTGCTGGCTAGCAAGCCTCTGATGCTAGGTACGCGGACGCGGATGAGGTTCTCGAGCAAGACGATTATGCGCCAGAGACGACGTGATCGAGGTGTACGATGCTCTTTCAAATCCGTGAAAGCACGCTCGAGGGTCCCCTCTTTCGTGTCCTCTTTGGTTGCAGTAGCTAGGCAAAGCAGATAATCGGTCGCTTGCGCGTAGCTACGTAAGATAGGTAGGATCACAAGCTTGAAGCTGCAAGCCCCGGAACGGCAAAGGTACTAGTCCAACGTGGGGCAAGCAGCAGCGGTAGATATACTTTGCTCTTGGGTGTTTCGCTTCGAACCAGCAGCGGCAGCAGAGGCAGAAGCAGTGCGACAAGAATGACGGTTTGGAATGTTTGTTAGATGGACGATGGCATGAACAAAACTCTCAAACGACGAAACAGAAAGAGTAGTAGTAGGGCCAAAGAAAAGACAAAAAAGGGAGTCAGTCGGTCACCTCAGCTAGCCCCTCGAAACCATGCCATGGAAAAGCAAGCCGAAAATCCTAGCCCAGCCAGGCTGGGCTGAGGGGGTAGCCGGCCTGCCGGCTCGCGCGCGCGCATGCGACGAGGCTCTGAGCCATCCAGGTCCCAAGGTCCATTTTGCAGACCTTACCCTTAGACCGAACGCGCCAATGAGGGCGGCGGCGGCGCCGGTTCTGGCTGGTCAGGTCAGGTCGGGTCGGGTAAGGTAGGGTTGAGGGCAACGAGAGCCTCGGTCGGCCTCGGCGAGCGTAGCTAGCTGGGTGGACGCGCACGCGCGCGCGGTGGCCGGGATGGGCGTGGTCCTGGCTGGCTGCGAGTGAGATACTAGGAGTACGGAGTACGAGGGCCAAGACGAGAGGAGTCTAACCTGATGCACCTGCGGGACGTGGGTTCGAGACATGGTCGGTCGATTGGTCTTTCGGAAGCTGCAGTGAGTTGATGGACAGGCGAAGAGACAGAGACAGAGGAGAAAGAGAGCGAGAGATGGAGAGGTGAGAGAGAGAGAGAGAGAGAGAGAGGGCGCACAGTCACAAGCGCAAACACAGCTTCTTTGCATCTCTCCAAAGCAGCTGTAGCTTGCCTGGCCAAGGGCATGACATCGAGTCATCAAGGACGAATGGAGGTCAATCCCATCCATCACGTCAAGTTGTAGGTCCCCACAAAGAGTCTGCTCAGTCAGTCACACGCTTAGCCGATCAAGTTCCCCTAAACATAGCCTGAACCGAAGGAAGCGCTACCCCTACTGCCGGCCCCGTCCGTCTTCCCGAAAAGCCATCCATGGCTTCTGGGCGGGCCGGCAGCTCTGGAGATGCGAAACCAGCCGCTCTCTTGTGCAAATGGGGCTTTTCCCAGATCACCATCAAGGTCGCGAGACGCGATGCCAAGCTGAACATGTTGTCGTGCCAAAAACACAGTTGACGTGGAATGTCGCGAGAGTTGAGGTGTCCATGGCATGTGAAGATGACGTCTGCTGAAGAGCTAGCGCACGGACTCTGTCCCCGGATCTGAGCCATGATGGTTGCAGGCGGGCGCCCCGCATCTTCCATCCGCCCGAAAGCCCCCGATGGATTCATTTCTTAATGCTACCCCGGCCAGATAAAATCATCAAATTCTTGGGGTATTACGCGCCACACACCTGTATACATACAGACAGACAGCGCCAAGCACCTCCAGCACCCGCACAAGAAGAAGAGAGACGAGAAGGAGAGGGAAGTAAGACTCCATAGACAAATAGTAAAAAGGGGTAGGTATAAAACGTAGTAGCGGCTGTAGGTATTTTGGAGAGTGAGAAACCAAAGAAAAAAGAAAAGAGAACAGTCCCAGTTGAAGCAAAAGCAGCTCGTCACTGGCCCAAGCTACTCCTCGCAAAAACCCCTCGTCCTTCAACCGAAGAAAGCCTGAAACCCAGTCTGTCAACCACACGCTCGCTTCCCAGGTATCTTGACCCACGACCAATCAACCGACGACAACAACAAAGCCACAGAAATGCTTCCAGGAAGTTGCCCTGACCGGGCCTTTGCTTGGAATGAAGAGAGACGTATGAGAAGAGCACGCCCCCTGGATTCAATCAAGATCCGCCCCATTCAGCCCAGTCGATCCCGGTCCGACAACCCCGAAGACAGAAGAAAGCAACGATTAAGGAGAGGGAGAGTCGGAGAAAGCGAAACAATAACAAAACCTAGGCTGCAGAGATGAGCGGCAATGGGGAATGAAAAAAGGCGAAAACAAGCGAAAAGACTTAAAACGCCTGCCGTGAAGAAGAAAGAAGAAGAAGAAAAGGAAAAAAAATTTCTCAAGTCACAAAAGAAATAATCTGACCAGGAATGCAATCCTACCCAAAGCTGGAAACCCAAGCACGACCATGTTGACACGCTACGCCTCCCCAGCGAGAGCAACCTGAGGTGTCGGGCTCTGCTGCTGATTTTGCTCTGGCTTTGGTCCGTGGCACCCAGGCCTGCCGCAGTCTTCGTCCTCGTCCTCGTCTCCACTGGTCTCAATTGCCCGTTCCCACTCCGACTGGCGGTCCTTCCGTGACTTGGCAGAATCTGCTGTCGCCGTTGGACTCAGGCCCTCTCCGTCGCCGCCAAGACCCTCGCTGCCACCCATGCCCGAGTCCGTCATGCCTTTCGACACTGCCTCCTCGTTCCACTTGATCTCAGACGGCAAGGGCTTGAGACCAACGCCAGCAGCAATAGCTTCAGCCTCGGCCACTGTCTCGCTACGACTGCGCTCGCGGACGATTTGGTTGCGGATCGTGTCGGCCGCCGAGTTGGTGCTAGCAGCGCGCTGGCGGAGACCCGTCCCGCTGCTTCCACTTCGGCCTTCGGGGCCGGCGGCTCGTCCGCTTCCACCGCTCAGGTTGCTGTCGTCGAGCGTGGCTTTTCGCAGCTTGAGGCGCTCTTCGGCAGAGAGATTTTGCCATTCTGCGCCAAAAGTAACAATCGAGGCTTTCTTGCCGTGAACGGTGAAGGAGTGGTGCGTGCGAGGAAGGACTTCGGGAGAGGTGGGCGTTGTGGCCGACGTGTCATCGGACATGATGGTAGAGGAAGAGTCCTTGCCTTTTCCTGAGCGGCGGTGGCCGGGAGTGTTGGAGCTACTGTGTGTGTCGCGAAGCGTGCGATGTAGAGAACGGCGCACCTTGTTGCGGGACTCGGGGGTCCCAGCAGTGGTGGGCCTCTGCGGAGTTTCGGCACTGGGGTTTGGAGTCGAGGGTCGAGCGCCGTCCAAGCCTTGTTTTTCGGCTTCGGAAGTGCTGGGGCGGCGGGTTTGCGACCCAGTGTCTGATGAGAGCTCTGATCGCTCACCGTCGCCAATTGTTGAGATGGATGGTCGGTGCTCGAGACCGTTTGTCTGATTGTCGGAAGGCACGTCAAGATTAATGGACGGGATTCCCCATCCAATGTTTGGCAGACCTGGACTATTTTGGGATGTTTCTGGGGGAGTTGTAAAGACATCGTCATCGTTCTGCTCCGATTCTGCGGTGCCGGGGCGGAAGTGCGAAGGTGAGATGGGTCTAGTTGTCGAGGCACTTGCTCTTGAGCTCAAGCGCTTGAGCCCGGTTTGTATGGGCGTTGGCTTCGGACTTGGGATCGGTATTGTTGGAGACGAGCCAGAAGAGTTTGGTGCTGCGGAGGTAGGAGCTTCTTGAGTGGTTACATCACCAGCAGCCCTCTTCTCCTCATCCATATCCATGATCAAAATGTCCCGGTGTGCCTTCATGCGACAGATTTCGATGCGAATCCATTTGAGCTTCGCCGCCATCCTGCCAGCGGCATGCATGACATGCTCCCTTGTCCTTGGCTGGATGGGCGCCATGACCTGTAAGTGCCGTGCATCTCGGAGTCGGTTATCAAGCTGCTTGACTGCAAGTTGAAGCCTGTCCTCCGTCTCCTCGACCTTGCGTTGAATGTTCGTTCTCCTTGCTTTGGTAATCTCTTGTGCGAGTTGGTTATCCATCTTCCCTCGAGCAATCATGACTTCTCCAGACGGCGTCTGCAGGCTTATCGACGAATGTGAGGATCGAATAGCTCGGGCCCTTTGGCCTTCGTAGTTGCTGCCAGTCAAGACTCGAGACCGTATTCCTGCAGTTTCGAATGCTGCGGTGTAGTTTAGTTTCGCCAGCCAGTCATTCATATCAGCCTCATTATCAGCCAAGAAGACTTCCTCTGCCCCGCCTTTTGCGAAAATGGCGAATGCATGTTTGTGCTTCTTGTAGCTGGTGTCCATAGCAGCAACGCACTGATCCATGGGAATTGCGTAGTCAGCCTTGAACTCGGTAACCGGAGGTTTGAAGATAACGGGAGCGCCGCCTTGGCTCTTTTGCTCGTGTGTCTCGTGTTGGTGAATCAAGCTTTTTGCCCATGCTGCGTTTTTGAAAAATGAAAGGCCGGACCTTGTAAGGATAGCTCCCCACTCTTGCCAAGGTGATCTTGCTGCTCTTCTCTTTGTATCTTTACGCCACAGAATACCTACTTTAGTTACTGGCATCTCCACGACGCCAGCCTGGGCTCCGTCTGGATTTTCAATAGTAGTCGGCGACATGAACGCATCGGGCCGTGACCGAGCCGACATTATTTGAATGACTCCGTACCTCGCAAATGTCTTATGGAGCGCTTTGAGATCCAACGTCTGCGCCGTTCCTCGATAGCAATAAGGATCCTCGAATAGCATGACGTCCTTGATCGGTGGGCGTAGCACGTCAAGCTTGTTTTCAAAGATGAGCGTGTACGGGTCAATGGGCTCTTTCTGAGCCTTCTTCACCGGATCTTGCACCGCATGCTTGATGAGGTTCTTTTTATTCCGCCTTGTTGCCAAGCTCCGCAGGTCGACCTCGTCGTCGATGTGAATGAATTGGGTGTAAACAATGTTGTCGTATATCGTGGCGAGAACGTCCTCGTTAACCTCGGAGGCGTTTGTACCGTTGCAATTCTTAATGTAGTCCGGCTTTTGCATCTTGCGCTTGTTGTTCGGGTTGAAAAAGTCCGAGTTTAGGAGAACGATTGAAAACGAAATGAAATATGCTTCCTCTGCGCACAGTTAGCAGAGTTGATTGCAAGCCAACGAATAGGCTTACCCGGTGAGACAAAGATGCCCGGATTGCACTCATGATATCTGTCAGCAAACCCTTGAAGCACCCTGTCTATTTGCTGCGTTTCTTTTGGCAGCGTCACTTCCATCAAGAGTTTCCTCAGCGCCATGTCAATGGGGTCTCCGAAAAACATAAACCTCCGCATATAGCTACGCAAAACCGCTGATGAAAATTCGTCTCCGCTCTGGGCCATAATAGCAGCAATCAAGCTTCGATCGGCCCGTTGTTCGAGGCGTTCGAGATATCTTCCCGGTGCTTCGCCTTCCTCGCGCGGCGGAATGTCCAAAGTCTCCCGGCTAATGTTGAGCGACGTGGAATGGGAGCCTCTTCCGGAAAGACCGTGATGACCTGGTGATCCATGTCTTGGTGAGTGTGGTTCGTTGTTATGACGGAGTTTGCCAAGACTGAAGAGGTTGCTAAAGCTGGTGCGCCCCGTGGTAGAGGTGGAGCTCCGTCCGGTCTGGCCAAATGGCGGCGTGGGAGAGTCGTCTTCGTCAGACTTACCTCCTAACGACCCCATTGTTGAGGAACGGCCACGGCGGTTCAGTCGCGCGGGTGGAGCCAAAGAGGGTGACGACCTGGCGGAGCGCGCTGACGTGGTCGAACCGTTGCGGTTCAGCGTTTGTTCGCTAGCATTGACCACCACTGATGCGAGCGCAGAGTGCGAAGGAGACTGGCCGGGGTGAGCACTGCCATCGGTATTGGAGCGACGGACAGCGGTCAATGGAGGGCTATATGTACCGTTGGGGGAATGGTGCGGAGATCGAAAGCTGGCACCGCTTGTGGATGCGCGCGGAGTTGCGGGGGCCGTGTCCGGAAACTCGGGCGGCGCGGGTATCTTTACTGGCAGCGGAAAAAGAGACTTTCGATTGTCCTTGTTCCTCCTTGGTATTCTGAAGATGCTCGACGTGGAGGTCAGCTGTGGCCTTTTTCCGAATCCAAATGGGCCGTGGTCTCCGTAACTGCCGTCAGAACGCGACGAATCCGACAGCCTGCCAGCAGACGCGATTCCTTTTCCAGCATGTATGCCATCGCCATTTGCCACAGGAGCTTCTCGAGCTTTCGATGTTGATAACCTTCTCGGATCTTCATGGCTGGTTCTTTCTCGCTGCGCTTCGCGACGTGCAAACTCGGCGCTGCGTTTGCGCTCCACCGACTTTCGTGGAGATGCGCCAGGTATGACGTCGAAAGTGGACAGGCGGGATTTAAAGGTAGGGAATTTGTTCTTCTTTTTGGGCGGAGAATCAGTTGTCATGTCGACCGTCGGGGCGGTGGTGATGATTGCCGGAGCTGTTGTGGAGGGAGTGTCAGCATGATTGGAACCGGGACGCGTAGGTTCGGCGTCATACCTGCTGGTAACGGGGGAACCGGGGGAACCGGGGGAACCGGAGGGACATCGGTTGCTGATGTTGGCGCCTCGTGGTCTCTAGCTTTTTGGCGCAATTGCGGATCCGACGCATGGCGAGACCTCAGCATACTGAAGCGGCGCGTCATGGAGTTGTGTTCGTGGACAGGCGGCGAGATGGGACGATGCACCTGGCCTTCAGGCAGCGAAGGGCGCGGCTGGACAGCAGGGTGGATGCCATGGCTGGACTTGATGCCACGATCAGAAGCGGCTAGGTTTTCGGCCGAGTGAGATCGCGAGGCGGCATCTCCGCGCCTGAATAGAGAAGCTGGGTCGAGGGTACTGCGGCGCCTGAGGTCCTTTTCGCTCTTGCCCGGGCGTAGGCCTCGCAGCGGCATGGCGATGGCGGCAGAGGATTGGGTCTCGCAGGGTCAGGTCGGCGACATTGGCACGGTAGCACGACGTGTGCGGAGGCGGAATCGTGTCGTAGGAGCAGGCGGGGGTTCGAAGAGGAGTCGGCAGCCTTGGACGGTCAATGGGAGCCAGGAGACCGCGTGCGAATTGGGATCTGTCAATCCGACCTGTGGGCCCCGTAAGGCTGAGAGCTGAGTCGGTGATGCAACGCGGCCAGCGCTTCAGGGGGGGCAGGCCTAGGGAACTAGGGCCGGAACAGCGACCGAGTTTGTCGGGGATCGGGATGGAGGGCTGAGGCTGCTAACGAGCGACGGTGGTTGTTGAAGCAGGGCAGAAGAGGCAGAAGAGGCAGAAGAGGCAGAAGAGGCAGAAGAGGCAGAAGAGGCAGAAGAGGAGAGGTGTCGTTCAGCAGAGCGGGTGCGGGTCAGGACGCGGGAGGAGGAGGAGCCTTGGGAGTGAGGGTGAGGGAGGGGGTTTGCAGCAAGAGAAGTGTCAGACAGAGAGCGCAGGTATGTAGGTAGCACTCCTAGTGGATGGATGGATACGTAACTAGATAATCATAAATCATCAGCATCAGCATTAGTCCTTCACTCGGGCAGCGGTGCGTCCGAACACCACATCAGCTTAGCCAGCACGCCAGCCAGCGAGTGTGCCTCGGTGGTGCTTGGCCCCCCCCGGCCTCTTCCTTGAGTCGTCCACGGTATCAGTCGGAGCCATCACAGCCAGAGCTCCCTCCTGTACCTGGACCCAACCATCGTCGACACCCTACTGACCTCCCGCATGTCGACGACAGTGACAGCGCTTCATCATGCGTGCCACCACTTGCGCAGCCCTCGCCCTCGCCCTGCCGGCCGTCGTCTTTTCCAGTCCTCAGCATTATGATCGCTATTCATACTCGCCATTTCCTGCCCGCGACACCCGCTCGCCATGGCGGAAACTATCAGATTTTGTCATCCAATCGCTCTGGCGCACCTCGGAGCATCTCAACACTGGTACCCCATCTGCCCCGTCAAAGGGTCGAGTTGCCCCGCCGCCCAAGGTTCTGGCGCGCTATGGCGACGACATGGTGCTAAGGTTCAACCTGACGAACGAGTACGAGGCCCGGAAACTTGCTGATGCCTCGACGACTCTTTTTCTCGATGTCTGGGAGTTCACTGACAACTGGGTCGACATTCGCGTCGCCAAGGACGTTGTGAGCCCTCCAATCCGCATCCGCTCGTTGCGCGTTTGCTTATCGTTGGAATTCTTCAGGTGCCTTCGTTGCTCGGACTCCTCCCGCCTTCTCTCCAGGAAGCGCACGCGCCGTTGATGCGCGACCACGACCTCGCCCAAGCAATCTACGACTCGTACCCTGCAACCGACCCCTCCGCCATCCCATCGCGCGAGCCCTTTTCCCACGAGGTCCGATCCGGCCAGAACGCCCAGACCAATCTCTTTTTCCGCGACTACCAGCCGCTATCCGTCATCACCCCTTGGATGAAGCTCATGGAGTCGCTATTCACCACCCACGTCCGCCTTATCAACGTTGGCATCACCTACGAGGGCCGTGAAATCCCGGCGCTGCGCGTCGGTGTCCACCCCGCCACCAACAACAACAACAAGGATACTTCCAGCAATGCGGCTCCGCGCAAGACCATTCTCGTCTCCGGCGGCATCCATGCTCGGGAATGGATCAGTACCAGCACCGTCAACTACTTGGCCTACAGCCTGATCACCAGCTACGGAAAGTCGTCCTTGACAACTGCCCTCCTCGAAGCCTACGACTGGGTCTTTGTCCCGACGCTGAACCCCGACGGCTATGTCTACACCTGGGAGACTGACCGTCTTTGGAGGAAAAACCGCCAACCGACATCTCTACGCTTCTGCCGTGGAATCGATCTTGACCGCACCTATCCGTTTCACTGGGATGCGGATGCTACGCGCGGAAACCCATGCTCCGAGTCTTATGCTGGAGAGACGCCTTTCGAGGGCGTCGAGTCAAAGCGATTCGCCGAATGGGCCAGGAATCAAACCACCAACAACAATGTAGAGTTTGTCGCGTTCCTGGACCTGCACTCGTACTCGCAACAGGTGCTGTATCCATACAGTTACTCGTGTGACGCACTGCCGCCAACTTTGGAAAATTTAGAGGAAGTAGGCATGGGGCTCGCCAAGGCCATCCGCATCAGCAAGAAGGGGCACGTGTACAAGTCCGAGTCGGCGTGCCGGGGCAACGTCGTCGCGGCGACGACGCCAAACGGCGCGCCCACGGTGTTGCCGCGAATCGAAACGGGCGGCGGCGCCGCGCTCGACTACTTTTACCACGAGCTCGGCGTGCGCTACAGCTACCAGATCAAGCTGCGTGACACGGGGAGCTATGGATTCCTCCTACCCAAGGAACACATTGTTCCCACGGGTAAGGAGATCCTCGAAGCCGTCTTCTATCTCGGTCGCTTCTTTTTGGGTGAGCTAGGCTTGCAGTCCGGTGTCGGTACCAATGGCGACGACGATGAATTCACAGCGGCGGCGCCGCCACAAAATGATGGCATTGCTCAGACGGGCCCGACTCTCGCCAAGGTGAGCACAATAGATGAGCTTCACGTCGAAGGGCCTTTAGACTGGGGATTCGAAAATAGGAGGAACGGTGATGACGAAGGTCGGAAGGAGGACGAAGACGACGATGACGGTAACGCTGCCGGTGCGTGGGAACTCAGACGGAGAAGGCGCCGGTAAGCAAGCAACGACGTAAACGACCGAGAGATGACGCGCACAATGAAACAAAAGCATGTAGGAAGGAGTGTGTAGATGCCCGAGTCCACGTTTCGAGACGGCGTTTCGTACGACCCAAGTGTCTGACTGTCAGACGCGAACCGGCGGGCCTTGGCGGTAGTTGCCCATCATTCGCTTGCTTTCGAGGCCCTCTCTTGAAACGCGACGCGGCATGCATTAGCTTGATGAGCGTGTCTGGCACACACACACACACATACGACCACGACGTACGTCACTTCATCAGTCTTGCCGTCTTACACGGCTCAATTGACTGGCCGCTTTCGCTTCTTCGATAAGTCTGCGCTGCCACACGACAGTCGGCAGCTTCACATTATTCTTTGGATCTTTGAGCGAGCGAGACTTATAATCAGGAAGTTGTCGAGGACGGAGCCTTGGATGAGGGATCGACCAACCTTTCTGTCCCTGACTAGGTGATTTCTTTGCTTGCACCCGAACCACTGTTTTCCCAAGTGTTGGCATTGGCTTGGCTTGGATCACTTGCTTTACGTGTTTTTACCAGATCAACAACAGCTGCCATGTGTGTACGACGGGACAGCAACGTCAGATGGACTGACGGACGGCTAGGTCGGGCGGCCGAGCGTTGATCGATTGCAAGCATTCTTAGTGGCGTTTGAGCGCATGCGGTTTCAACTTTTTGGAGGTTTATAGCTCTGCGCCATTCTCTTTAGTTTCCCTTCGCTGCTTCACTTCTTAAGCTTTTTGTATGCGCTGTCCGATGGCCTGCCCAGTCCCTCTACTCTGCGGCCACCTGGCGGCCCTTAATGTGTATACACCCCTCCTTGGTTTGTCCACCCCGTTGACAAAAGTTGTGCTTACCATTTTCTACACCGCACAATTGAGGGCAATATGGAAATATTGCAGCTACATTGAATTGACAATTCGCGATAGTGACATGACTTGCCGTGCAAGTTGAATGGTTCTACTTTTTACTAAGGAGAAGTCTAGTAAGATGAAGAAGTGAATTGTGGAGCTTTGGTCAGTAAACGGACCGAAGTACTCGTAAACTTCTTTTCAACCGAACAGGCAAGGAGTAGTTCGTAGATTCGTCTACTTGCGCGTCGAAAGTGGGCCACTGGACCGTGTTGCGCTTTTTGCTGCTTTTCGCTTTCTCTCTCTCTCAAACCCCCGTACGTAGACGCAAACCTGGCCGGCAGACTTGATAGCTGTCCGGCCAGCACTTTGACCCTGTTTCTCCTAGGCCTTGTCGCCGTCATGGCGTTTCCAACACCTCGTACCCCATTTACTACAGGACGGATGGATGGATGGATGGATGGACGCTAGGGTGCAGTATTCCACGTGCCGTCATCCCACCGACCTCACGAGCGTCTGGACAGCTTGACTTGGCCTTTATTCTATGCAGTCGGTGCGGCGCAGCTGATCTTGCCGCCGGCCGTTGCCCAGGGTTTCTTGTGGCTTCTCGGGGCTGATTTGGGTTGACACAGGCTGCGGCTTTGGCGTGGCAATGGCATGGTTGGGCGGCGGCAGGGCGTCGGAGCTGGCGTTGGTGGACGTGGTACCTGAAGGTGGTAGTATCGTGTTGTACCTAGTGGTGGCCATGGGCGTAAGAGGCGCGTTCAGGGTCCAACCATCTAGCCGCGGATACCGTGTGAAAGACGCGGTGGGTATAGCACTGGCATAGCGAAGTGGCGTTTTCGGGGTTCGGCTAAGACGTGCAGAGAGGGGAGTTGTGCAGGGCCGAGCGAGTGAGAAGGCAGGACTATTGGGGAGTGACGATAGGGAAGAGCGTGCAGTGGAGGGATGGAGCATGGAAGTCAAAGTCACCAAAATTTTTGTTTTGATGCATAGATAAATGGGGTTGCATTCTTTTCATCTGATATTTGACGTGGACAGGAGGGCTGCCTCCCATCTCTTTTCTGCCAGTTATCCAGCTATCCGTCTATTGTAGTCGGTCTGGTATCTTTTGACTCTTGCTGGACCAAATGTAGCGGATTTAAACCGAACACTGAAGGAATGCCTCTCGGCGGACCGTTTCAAGCGTTTCTACGCTTGCGAAGGCCGCGAGGAGTATAAAGAAAATTTCATGAATGAAAACGTGAAAAATATGATCTTCACGTTCGTACTCGCGCTCGTTCGGTCTGTCGTGGCAGATTTGGTGAAAAGGAGGTAAATGAAGTGGTAAAGTGGTGGAGCGAAAAATTGACACAACAAGACAGACACAAAGCCTTTCTATAAGAGGTGGAAACAGAATCGAATGACTGTCCAAACCTAGAGCTTGCTCAAGATATGGTGCAGTGGAGAAAGGGATGGAATAGCGTGGTAGCAAGGAGAAGAGACCAGCTCCCTCATGGTAGGGCTAACGTAGCTCGCACAGCACAGCAGCACCGCCCCTCAGGGAAAGCTGTACCTAGCATCAGCACTCCTGACTTTAGCAGCTCCTGGAGCTGCCGCTACACCTGCTGCTACGCGCAAGAGCTTGGGAATCCCGGCCGCAGCCTCCGCGGTGGGCGAAGTCGCCGTAGGGCTAGTCGTCGCGGTGGTCGAGGCGGATCCGGCAGCGTCAGGCGCAACACCTGCGAGGTCGTCAGGGTCCGACGACCCCTTTGATGTTGCATTCGCAGGAGCAGCACTCGTCGTGATTCGCGTCATGGGCGTCGGAGCAGCGGAAGCGTAGTGCCCACCGCCGCACTGATTGCATGTCCCACAGCGCAGGCTGCACTCGCGGTCGCCGCCGTTGGTGCCACACGAGCACGACAGCGATTGGCGGCGGATGCGTGTCCCACACGCGTGCCGGATCGTATTGTAGCACATGATGGTGATCTGTAGGCGTCGTTGGTGTGTCGACCTGCCGGCTCCTTGAGGACCTGCCCTGGGAGGGGAGAGAGGATTGTGAAGGCGATGGCCGCGGACGCTCGCTGTGGGGTCGACGGTATTTTGGGTTTGGTGTGGAGGCTGGAAATAAGCCTGATACAGCACAGCGCATCAGCACGGGAGCTGTCGATGAACTTGACAGGCACCTACGCTGCTTTGGTGTTTGATAGGGCTGAGTAGTAGACGCAGCGTCGGACGAACCAGGAACCTTTGGCGGCTTTTCGATAAGTTTTTACTCTTTTCCTTTCTTTCCTTGGAGGCAGTGAAGCAGGTGGTGGAGGAAAAAGGAAGAGAAAATGGAAGATAACGAAGGAAGGTCAAATACTTTCAGCTGAAAGTCGAACCGAGATGGGTAATAGAAGATCCTACCGACCAAGCCTGAAACATTCCAAGCGCTGTCCAGCATAGGGCGAAGATAAAGGCCCAGATTACTCGATTCAGCTTAATCCACACCATGTTTGCGTTCAGCCTTGTCCAAGTATTGCACTCACCTAGCCACTACACAGCCAACCAGGTCCGCCAGCCGGCCAACCATCCGGCCAGCCAGAACGGCCCGCACATGAAACGCCATTGTAAAATTTCCAGGGGGAAGGCTTTGGAATGTACGTGCTGTACAACTCTGGTTTTCCAAACACCGGGCCGGTTGGCAAGGCCACACAGCCAATCCCCGCGCTTTTCGTCCACCATCAACCAAAATGCCTACAGCAAAAGAATCAGCATCCCACCTCCCTCATGTCATGGCCGAATAGACATGTGAAACCAATACGCCTATTCTGTACATGACCTGTTCGTACTTCCGGCACGTTCTGGCCAACCCGCGAGCTACGGCATTCCAGGAACGCTAGTGGATGTCAGCGCGACCCCCCGTTGCCTTGCTGTTTTGAGCTTGGCTGCGTCGAGCCCACGACGACAGCTTCACTCCTTACAGCTAGCTAGCTCGAAGCTCCTTTAGACAGTTCTCATGTCCACGTCGCCACCGTCGTCGTCACCATCGTCGTACTTGATCCGTGGCTGGTGGTTGTAACATATGGCCTTGCCGACAACCCGGACACAGCCTCCTCTCTCTTCAGCTATAGTCCACTGCCGGTGCAGTTGCCAGTGTGCCGGTGCTGGTGGTGGTTGTCGTGCTAGACTGGGAGACTGGGCACATGGTAGGGGTACGCACGCAACACAGCTAGCAGCAGGTATTGGTGTTGCACAACGTCCTCGGCCAACATGAAGGCACCACACCTTCAGGTATCCAATGTCATCCAGCCGCATCTCTTACTGATCATAAGGTTCTCCCTATTGCATCTCGTTTTTTGACAGCTGCAAGGCGTAGTCCGCTCATCGTCCACGTGGTCGAGAAATGTTGGCAACCTAGGTCGGATTTTGGCTGTCGGGTTTGCCGAGCGCGACGAGAAGTTTCTCGCAACCATCAAGCTGCGTATCATGGTCGATCTTTTGTCGAGACACAGGCGGCGCCGCATAGTAATCCAAATATTTGCCTTGCTCTTGCCAGCTCCCAGATTCCGTTCAGTTTGTCACGTGGCACAGGGCTGGCTCTGGAGACAACCCCGGCGTGCGTTGATTCAACTTTCCCACACATTCCTGTGCAACGGCGCGTTTCGTTACCTTCGAACAATTCTTTCGCCATGCGCATCCCAGATCAGCGGGTTAAATGATGTGCAGGCTCAGTTGACAAAGGTTGTTTGGTGTTGAGTTTGTCAGAGACGGGATAAACGCGAGATTGACATGCCGTCCCCGCCACAAGACAGATCGCGCTGTTGGCGGCGAAATACACCCCACTCCCGCTATCTCATCTCGAAGCGACTTGCATTACTTTGGAAAGGTTGCGGGTGCTCGCATATACCTTCAAATTGTACTTGAAGATCTCGAATCCCATATCACAAAACGTTGAGATGTCGAAGAGGAAGATCGACGAAATGGCATCGTCCGAGACGATTTTCCCAGGTGTTGCCTTCATCACGGGAGCAGCGGGATCAGGCAAGTCACGATTGGAATCCTCTTCCAGTATCCAGACAGCATCTCATATTCAACACCAGGCATTGGTAACGCAACCGCCCATGCCTTTGCAGAGGCCGGTTGCACAAAAATCGCCATCACTGACATTAACCCTACAACGCTGGACAGCACCACAAAGTCAATCTCACAAAAGCACCCCAGTGCCCAAATCCTCGCGGTGGCCGGCGACATCAGCTCATCCGAATTTGTCGACTCTTTCGTCGGCCAAGTCGTGGAGAAATTTGGACGTCTCGATTACTGCGTCAACTGCGCAGGCGTCCTTGGGCCCGGCAAAGACTCAACGTCGACATCGCTTGAGGAATTTGACAAGGTCAATGCCGTCAACTATCGCGGCTGCTGGCTGACCAGCAGAGCCCAGCTCAAGGCCATGATGAATCAAGACCCGCTGCCCAGCCACGATGCGCGGAGGCCGGCGCAGCGAGGCGCTATCGTCAACATTGCCAGCCAGCTCGGCATCGTCGGGCGACCAAACGCTGGTAAGTGTTTCGCTGGGTGTCTCTCGCATTAATTTCGAACGTGACTCTGACCGGATTCAAGCGGCATACTGTGCCTCTAAAGGCGCCGTCATTGCCCTGACGCGCTCCGACGCCATTGACTACTCGGCCCACGGCATCAGAGTCAATTGCATCTGCCCCGGTGTCATCGAGACGCCGTTCATCATGACTAAGCAGGAGGACAGAGACGCTATCCTGCCATTTGTCAAGACTGCTCCCATGAACCGCATGGGTCAGCCGTATGAGATCGCCGACGCCGCGCTGTTCCTTTGCTCGACCAAGGCGAGCTTTGTGCAGGGTCACGCAATGACTGTTGATGGAGGGTAAGAATAATCACTTTCCATGAGATTTGGACTTGACTAATCAATAAATCAGATATGTGATCAATTGAGCTGTTAGCATTGAAGCCTGGATCAAAATAAACAGTGCACAAGAGAAAAGAAAACTACCATTTGAAACTCGTTCCTTGCTTTCAACCAAAGTTCTATCCGCTTCAAGTCCCAAAAGCTGCAAATGTGATTCCCGTCTCTGTTTTACATGTCGTTTCATCTCTTGCTCGACCATCCGTAAGACTCCACTTTCAAACACCAGCAATGATGTTGCCTATGGAGAAGCTTGTGTCCATTGACAAATCTCGCGGACACCGGGTCTGGCTGACCACAACACGGACACGGAATTTTTCTATACTCTGTGACGACTGCCTCCTTCTTCCACGACCGTGTCCGGATCAACAGTAGCCCTTCGAGCATTTGCTGCGGGCCTCGCGGCATGACTCCATACCTCAAGGGCACAGTGAGGTTGTTCAACCATGTCACTGGCTCCTCGGTCTCGCAAAGGATGATTTTGGAGAAGGCCTTGTTGGGCAAGCGGCGGATGGCATCCGCCCAGCGCTGGTAATACGGCGTCCAGCCGGGACTGGCATGGCCCTGAACCGCCGCCCGCAACCTGACATCCTCTTTTTGGGTCCCTACAATTTCACGGTAGGCGTTGGGCGGATTCTCCAAAAAGTCTTGCGGGTTGATGGCCAGGACCAATATATCTCGTCTGCCCCGGTTTGGGTCCTCCAACCACCGTTCGAATGCGGCCAGGTTCATCGGGCATCTCCGCAGCCACTGCTTCTCGACGATCTCCATGTCGGCGCGGAGGGTCGAGCTCACGGCGTAGAGTGCCTGGAATTTGGCGTACTCTGCCCTGTTCTTTCCGGACGAGAGGGAGCCCTTGGTCTTGCGCAGCCACTCCCATTTGGCCGTATGCTCGGTGGGGATCGTGGCCAGATCATACGATGTCCTGCTGTCGACCTCGATGTCGGTGGTGACTTCTGCCAGGATCATCTGGCGGAGCTCTGCGGGCAGTTGCTCCAGGGGGGAGGTCCTCTCGTTCTCCATTTTGGTGAGATGGGGGAGGAATAGAATTTGGAGGGCGTCGACTTTTACGCGTTAGCTTTGCTCTCACATCTCTATTAGAGGACTTACTCAAAGGCTTGATAGCTAGGCTTGAGAGAGTCAAGAGCATTGGCAAGCGAAGTTTGACAGAAGACTGAGTGGTGCTGAAACTTGTGATCAGGGAAAGGAGTATGCTCGCTTGGGAAGTCTCAATGGTGGGGAGGTACGATGACTCCCTCATGCTCTTATGTGGAAGGTATGTTCGGGCAGATCACTCTTTGGGCACAACCCCAACAGCGTCTGATTGATGAAATGCAAGATCAATGAGGTCTTCCACGGTACGCGTTTCAATTGAACTCGAAATTTTCCGTACATGGACTAGCGTTGGAATCATCCAAGCAATCATCCCCAACATGGGCCAAAGCCAAGTATACAGCGCCTGCGGCAATGACTTTACGATGCTGTCTGCGCAAATGCATCAACAAAGCTCGGCCCATGATCACGCTAACATTCTGTGCCATAAGAAGTCAAATCCACAGATCGATGCTATCAAATACTCTCCAAGTATGGTGTTGCAAGCTATGACTCAGTCAGAGCACCCATGACGAGTACCTGGCCTGCGTATCGTAAACGTGGAGTGAGAGAGCAAATCAAATTTTGCTATCGCTGACATTGATGTCTCATTGTCTTTCCCGGTGCCAAATTCAAACAATGCCGTTGTTCCAACGCTCCAACAAAGACTTGCTCTAACCACCATCAGAGCTCTACCTCCATGGACTCTCTTCTTTGTCCGGAAAGTGAGACATGTGACTGCATCCAGCCGAGATCGAATATCTTAGACGCAGGGCTTCGACACTGCGAGACATGGGCGGAGAAGCGTCTAGCACACGCCTGCTTCTCAGCAGGTCTCGAATTTTACGAAGACTTGAACGAGCATAACTACACCCTTGAAACCGGCTTGGTGTCGTGGTTGGCGTAGAGCAGCGGGCTTCTTCCAGACTTTTCCTTTGCAAACTAATTCACATTGTTCATTTACAACACATTTTGCTTTGCTTCTTTCATCGTGTGAAGGGAAACTTTGTATTCTATATTACTCATCTCTACCGCAATTCGATTTGAGCACGAACCTGCCATCGTCATTAGCCGCACAACCAACAAAATCATCTCTCGCAGAACCTCTAATGCTGGCAATGGAGCAACTTCACCAATCGCTGGACGCCTTCCAAAACCGCTGGGTATGTTTGGGAGTGGTCCCACTTCTTGACCAGTCCGAAGTCGAATCCATTATAAATGGGGTCAAGTTGCACGAGAAAGACGACCCGAAGCCTCCCTTACGCAGCGTTGCTGAAGAGACGAGCAAAGTCTTGGAGAGCACCATGCCCGCGGTGGACCGCTTGGCCAAAGTCGCGGGCGACGATGCCGACCTGGCAAAGGCACTTAAGGACTATCAAGAGATGGTGCGGCGCCGGCGCGAAGATCTTGAAATGGAGGAATACAATTGCCTCGTCGAGCGCATTGGGGAGCTGGCGGCAGAAGACGAGTCTGAAGAGGACGAATCTGAGTGCGTAGTCGCCGAGAGCAGTACTGCCAGCTTCGACGACCCCTACGATGCGGACGATGAAAAGTGTCATTGCAAAGACGTGGCGACCCCATCTACGCGCGCCACTACCCCAAGCTTCGTCTGGAGTGAGGATGAGAAGAGCTCAGTGTCCACGAATTCATGTGCGACTCCTCGCTGTAGACCCCCTGACCCTTCCATGCCGACGTACAGCCCCTGGACTGGAGTCAAGCTGCTGGACAGACTTGTCGCCCTTCTGACGGCGGGAGAGTGGAAGTACAGCAAATTCGAGCAGCAGAAGCACTGCACAGGAGCGCAAGGAGCGGCGGAGAGGTTGACAACAGGCACCATTTTCGAGAATGGTCTGGCCGTGAGGAGTGTGGTGGGACACCGACCCTGACTCCGTGCGGGAATGCCAGGCACACCTAGCTTCTAGAGATTGCATCCTAAACTTACAATTCGTACATTTGCCAATGATGCCTTGGGAGGGCCGATTTGTCCAAGCTCTTTGCTGCAACCCGGCTGCAAGCCACGTCGACTTTGCCCGCTGCATCGCCCAGACGTGAAGAAAGGTTGGTGGATGACGTCTGATGCAGCAACGGCGCGCGGAGCTACCCCATAGCCTTCCACGTGCAGTTGTCGGAAAGAAGGCTAGCGCTTATCGTTCCAGCGAGAACGGGGTTGCTAAGGCTACGATCAGATCGGTCGATGAGACAGAGAGTGCCCAGTAGTGGAGGTAGGTTAGGTGGAGGGAAGAATAATGGCCGATTTGCGGAGGGCGAGGGGGGGAGACAGCGCAAACCGGAGTGTATCAGCGTCAAAGAGAAGCCAGCAAATAATGCGGTTGGGCAATCAAAGAAGAAAAAGAGGAAAAAGGAAAGAAGAAAGATAAGGAGGAAATAGAAAAGAAAAAGAAAAAAGAAGAAGAAAGATGAGAAAAGAGAAAAGGAAAGGACAAAAAGAAAGAAAAAAGCCGTGAGCAAGAGGCGTGAGGCGTAAGGCGTGCGAGGGAGGGTCTGGTGGACGTGACTGGACTGGACCCGACCGGGACCGTGTGGTGCGTGACTCGGCCGCTCGGCGCTCGGGTGCGATTATTAAGAGGCCGCTCAAATTCTCTTCAGCAGGTCCTTACTTAACCACCGACTCGACTCCTCTCGCCACAACCATCCTCCCCACCCTCACCAATCTTCGCTCGCCGTACGCCTCTAGCGCTCGTCAAGGCTTGCGACAGCAATCCCGGAAAGCAAACGCCGTCGTTCAAACGCCCACAAGGAGTCAAGCGCTTCGCTGCTCCTCTGTACCGCATCAGTCCATCAACTTCTGCCTGAGGGACCCCACAACGCAACCACCTGAAATTTCTCAACACCGCGGCTGTATATGTATTCGCCCCGTGACAACGCCTTCAGACAGGAACCTCCGCCGAAGCTGCAATCATTTCGTGACATACGAAAGCCGTGTAGCGAATTCCATTCGACCAACGGCTAGCCCGTCTCCACACGAAAGCTGCAACCATTCCGACCTTAACCATCAAAATTTATCCTCCAAAGACCTGCATTCACTGCATGTCTTTCTCAGCTCCCGCCAGCTCTCGCCATCCCCATACCACTCACCCCGCCTCCCGCCTCTTCCGCTAAGCTGTCTCCGACGACGCCGTCACCATGGCCAACCTCAATGTCCGCCGCGATGTCACCGATCCCTTCTACCGCTACAAGATGGAGCGCCTGCAGTCCAAGATTGAGGGCAAGGGAAATGGCATCAAGACTGTCATCGTCAACTTGAGCAACGTCGCTCAGCAGCTGGCTCGCCCTCCTTCCTGTATGCTTTCCCCTCATTTTCAATGTTTGTTCGATGCTGATCATTGCCTTAGACGTCATCAAGTACTTTGGTTTCGAACTTGGTGCCCAGACCAACATCAACCCCAACGACGATCGCTGGATCATCAACGGCGCCCACGAGGCCTCCAAACTGCAGGATTACCTTGACGGATTTATCCAGAAGTTCGTTCTTTGCAAGAAGTGCAAGAACCCTGAAACAGAGGTAAACATCAAGGATGGCCGTATCATTCTCGACTGCAAGGCCTGTGGCCAACGTACCGACGTCGACCTTGCTCTCAAGCTCAGCTCCTTCATCCTGAAGAACCAGCCCAAGAAGGGTAAGAAGGACAAGTCGACCAAGAAGGCCGAGCGCAAGGCCAAGAAGGAGGCCGGCCGCAACGGTGACGCTGATGAACACAGCGGAAGTCAGGGAGACAGCGGCAACGACGATTCTGCGGAGAATGGCGACCTCGAGCTTGACGCCGGCAGCGACGACGAGCTCACTCGCCGCATCAAGGCCGAAGCCAAGGAAATTGACGCTGCTGAACCCAAAGAAGTCCAGTGGTCTGTTGACACGTCCGAGGAGGCTGTCAAGGCCCGTGCCAAAGACCTTCCGGACGATCTCAAGCGTGCGCTCGTCATTGAGGGTGAAGATGACGGCGAGGATGGCCCTAGCGTCTACGACCAGCTTGGTAACTGGATTCAGGAGACGGCCAAGGAGAAGGGCGGCGTTTCCAAGCTCGAGGACGTGGAAATTTACTTGAAGGCAAAGGAGCTGGGTATCGAGACCAAGTACAAGACCCTCGCCGTCTTGGCCCAGACCATCTTCGACGAAAACATCCTCAAGCAGATCGACGGACGCGCCGCCATGCTCAAGAAGATGATCACCTCGGACAAGCATGAGAAGGCCTTCCTTGGTGGCACTGAGCGCTTCGTTGGTAATGAGAAGCCCAATCTCATTCGCTCCGTCTCGGCCATTCTCATGAAGTACTACGACAACGACCTTGTTTCAGAGGAGACGCTCAAGGCCTGGGGCTCCAAGGCCAGCAAGAAGTACGTCGACCTGGCCACTAGTCGCAAGGTCCGCAAGTCTGCCGAGCAGTTCATCGAGTGGCTTGAAAACGCCGAGAGCGATGACGACTCGGACGACGAGTAATGTGCCTCTTGAATGATGGATGGCCATGGGGGCAAAGGTTGTTTCTGTATCGAATGCTGCTGGGTTTACTTGGTTGGCTGCTTTCCCTGCTCTCTACTTTTCGGGTTCCGTTCACAACTGGCCTCCTTCAACATGTGCTGATGGTGGAATTCCTACATGTACGGTAGCTCCTAAGTAATACACGTCCTCCTGAAGACTCGATTGTGCGTCATGACATGCATGTGAAGATGTTCAAGACCTGCACGTTCCCGCTGTGCCGGCGACATGGCTTGCATGAAGTTGAGGGTGCCTCGGAAAACCTTCCTTGGGACTGGCCTATCGATAGTACCTCGCTCACGTCCCCAAACTTGTCGCGCACCGTTCTTCGACACTCACCATCCTTAACCAACTATGGATGTTACCCAGCGCAATGCCGCTGCTCTCCAAGGTCTGCAGATTTCTAGAGCTTACTTTTAAACACTGACAGTCATACAGAGCGTGTCATGAAGGTCGCCACGGCGCTGGTGAAGCGGTTCGAGAATATCGTCGCTCTGGCTTCCGTACGCCCTCCGACCGTCCCACGCTCACTTACATACGCAAACTTGCTGAAACTCTCAACCGCATAGCCTGATGCCAAAGACTTCAACACAACAGCCAGCAAAAAGTTTCAGATGGAGGTTGAGACTGCAGCCTTGGTATGCTTCTCCTGCCTCTCCCTCTCGACGCCCCAGAGCTTCGCAAGCGAAGAAACAGCACAACCACTCATCCCTTGCAACATATTTGAGCGGTTCACGCTGGGACAAATCGAACTCAAGAGAGAAAAGCTCACGCACGCATTCTCAGATCCGCGCGACCGAAGACATCCTCACCCTTACGCGCCAGATGCAAGAGCTGTGGCTCTTTGGCCAGCTCAACACCGTAGACAAGGATGGCAAAGCTAAAGAGATGGCACAGATCGAGGACGACGCGCGCGCCATCGCGGTGGCCGTGCAGCAGCTGGCGAGAGATATGCTCTAGGCGAGCACTGACTTGCGATGGCGCGGTCCGATGGTAAATAATTGGCAGGATGTGGCGTTCTGAGATGCATTATGATACCCAGGAACGGTCCATGAATGGGGAATGGCTGTATCAACATCTTTTTCGTAGGCTTGCAAGACGGGCTCCCATCACCGGCGGCAACCACTTTTTGCGTGGCAGCCGGCTTGCACGCGTTTCTCTGTGCCAATCAACGCGTCTTCCGCGCTTTAGGTCTTCCACGCCATTTGCACCACCACCACCGTCCAAACCACCATCAACCCTCCACAATGTCCGCCGACGACGCAACCATGCCTTCGCCGTCTTCCTCGCATCTCCCGCTGACGCTCATCGTCGCCACAACACCGTCGCTCGGCATCGGCAAAAATGGCGGCCTGCCGTGGCCAATGCTTAGGAAGGAAATGGCATACTTTGCCCGCGTCACCCAGCGCGTACCATCATCAACCACCACGTCCGCCTCGCAGGCCATCAGCGCTCTTTCCCCAAACGTTCGTAACGCTGTCATCATGGGCCGCAAGACTTGGGACTCGATCCCTCCGCGCTTCCGGCCCCTCAAGGACCGGCTCAATGTTGTCGTCTCGCACTCGCCCGACTCCATCGCTGGTGTTGCTGATGCTGCGGCCAAGGGCGATTCGGTCGTCACTACATCGTCGCTGTCGGTAGCGCTCGCGAAGCTCGACGCACTGTCCCAACCTGGAGATCGAACGACCACAGCGACGGTGATGAGCACGAGTAATAAGGGTACCACAATGGATGTAGATAGGGTGCTCGTCAGCGGGGAACCGCTCACCGGCCTTGGTCGTGTCTATGTCATC
This sequence comes from Phyllosticta ampelicida, assembly GCA_020351975.1. NCBI lineage: Eukaryota > Fungi > Ascomycota > Dothideomycetes > Botryosphaeriales > Phyllostictaceae > Phyllosticta > Phyllosticta ampelicida. The sequence goes on from JAIFKG010001909.1 coordinate 44,739, forward strand.
GGCGGCGCGGCGCTATACAAAGCGTCGTTGAAGACGCCAAACGCGCGAACGGTGCTCCTGACGCGGATAGCGCGGGACTGGGAGTGCGACACATTTTTCCCTGTGGATGTAGAGGGCGCGGGCTGGATGCGGAAGAGTAACGACGAGCTGAGCGCTTTTGTGGGCGAAGAGGTGCCAGAGGGGAGCGTAAAGGAGGTGGTCAAGGCGAAGAAGGAGGGAGAGCAGGATGAGGAGGTCGAGTTTGAGTTTCAGCTTTTTGAGAGGGAGGGAGAGTGGTAGCTCGGTAAAGTGGTGGGGAATGGGGAAGATACCCAAATTGACGCAGCTGAGTTTTGTCTTCAAGCGCCCGTCCTTCGAAACCGCACACTCAGACGGTATTGGTCGATCCAGTGTCAAGGTCCACTGGTTTCGTGGACTGGATCCTGTGATCTACTACTCCACGTCACATGTCTATGTGTTCATGGATAGCGGTATTGTCGAAGGCCGATTACATTCGCAGCACTGAAATTGCAAAAAGGGCGACGGATTAATATTGGCAAGGCAATAACAGAGCAGGAAGCGGAAGCGAAAGAACTGGTGAACTCGTGTGCTTTCGTGACACAAAGCGAAAAATGAAAGGTGAGCTGTGTGCTCATAACGTCTTCTTCTGAACCCCTGGCAACTAGTCTCGCGCCGGTTGGTTCCTGGAATCATCAGCGTTGCAAGATGATGGCGTCGGGTGGCATATTGAAATGCAGATGACTGTCTCAACGCGAAGTTAATGAATTTTGCGACACAAAGGCCTAGCGGACCAGACGACTCAAATACTTCCTGCATAATCCCTGGAGGAGTTAGGAAGTTGCTTGCTCCGCCCAAGTTGGGATATCGAATGTTTCGCAAGATGTGCCGGCAAGCATCAGTCACTGGTGGATTGACAATGAGCGGGTATGGGCTTCTATGCCTGGGTCTCGAATGTCGAGTCCCACAATCGACCGAATCCAGCTGTCGCGTGTATGCATCATGTGCCATATGTCATTGACAGCTCGGGGGTTCAACCACGAAGGTATGTAACTTTTCTGGGCATGGCTTCGTTGCCGGCATGTACATGAATTGAGAACCAATGCTCCAATTTCTCTGTGAAACCTTGACCTTCACCATGGCCATGGTTCTTTGCCTAGAGGTTAGGTTTTCACAGATTCCATTCGCACCCGTCAAAACTATCACTTAAGCATGATGACTGCCACTGTGTCTTCGCTGACTCCATCTCCGACACGGATGAATGCAAATCCTGCGGGGGGCGCGAACCCAAGAGACTCGTGAAACCGTGGCAGTTCGTAAGACTTGCCGGCCTGCCTATCTGTCTTGGTCCACGTGCCTGCCTACTGTGCAGGGATACTTCAACACTTGTAGTCTCCCATTGACAACACCAACCACGGCTCCGAGCACACAAATGTCATCTCTTTCAAAACCAGCATCTGTGGCTGCGGCCGGCCTTTCATGCCCTCTCCGCTGTTCACTTGCTATCTCCCAGCCGCATAGCCCCCGAGAACCCAGCATGACGAATCGACGGCTCCTCATCACAACACAACGCAAGGACGTCGTGCATTACCACCACTCATTGAAGATTTCATCTTTTGTTACTGCACAGCGCGGTGCCCTCGCAGTTGATGCGTCTTGGTACGCGCAACGAACCAAAAGGTAGGGCAATTGAATGCAAGAAGGGACCGCAGTAGTCTGTTCTGTTTCGATGGGTAAGGCATTCCGATCCACCACGAGTGCAGGCCTAAAATAGGGAGCTGCATCGTTTTCAGAGCCTGCCTGCCAGCGGCGCGTAGATAGTTCTGGACTACAGAGGGCCGCTGTTCCAGGCTCGGAGCCATGTGCAATGCTGAGGTGGCGCTCCGTCAAGCAGACAGGCTGCGACATCGCAGTGGCATATCGAAGGCGTGATTCAGAGAAAGAACCTCCGTCTATGATCTTAGACGTCAGCTTCGAGTCCGTTTGCCGAATAATCAGTAGTATCCACCGAATACGAACGCAAAAAGTCTACAGGTCAATCAATTCGCCACGCCGGGCCGACGAGCGGGGCCATCCTCCGGCAGGAAGTAATGCGGTTGCTCAGGCACAAATCAGTAAAGAGCAGAGAAGATGTGTCCATTTTTTCGCTCATAAAACGCCATCACGGCTCACAGCCCGCGCGTTGGCTCACATACGCACAAAAGCTACAACAGCACCACCCAAATCCCACTCCATCTTGGCTCGATACGGCAACAACGATAACAACCAACTAGCCAGTCGCTTTTCCCTCGAATTGGCAATGCCCGTTTCGCTACAACGACAAAATCACCAGCCCAGATCGTTCACCGCGCTGCCATCGCTGCACCAATAGGGCGCGAGGCTGCGACAACAAGACATGAGCAAAAAGGAACCAGAAACACCCCATGTAATAATTAAAAATTTTCCATTCCCGTAGTGTTTTAGAGAGAAGAAAAGGAACATGAAACATGGGAGAGGAGAGAAGGAAAAAAGGTAAAGAAGCGCAATACCCAAGTTTCCCCCCTTCCTCCCTGTATAGTTGTGACACCTAGCCCCGGCTCCCAGGCTCCCAGCGCACTGAAAATGCAATGTCATGATGGAATTCGACTGACTTTGATCGGAGAGACAGAGAGTGAGAGAGTGAGAGAGAGAGAGAAGAGGGTGGAGAAGAGGTTAAAGCATGAACAACGACCCCGCCTCGCAGTGCCAGTGGTGAGAGTGAGAGCTTTTTACAGTAAAATGGATGCTGTAGGTTGTGGTTAGGGAAAGTGAGCGAAGCAAAGCAAGTAGACGGACCAGACGAGAGGGAGCCATGGATGGAAGCAAGACACCAGGTGCGCAAGACGCGTACAAATATTGTTCCAGTCCATCCGTCTGTCGTCGTTTGCCATGAGCCCCGCTCACAGCCCCTGTCTATGTTCTTGGTGTCGTGTCAAGTCATTCGTCGTGCAAGCATGTGAGAAGAGGCGTGGGGAGTACCCACGATCGATCAATCAAAACGTCGGTAGAATCGAAGGTTTCAGTCGTAGCCCAACTCTGTCGACAAAGCTGGTGGAGAAAGTCTGCCAGACAGGGAGGGATAGTCTTTGAGGATTTTTGGTGGGAGATTGGCCAGCCCGACGAGTTCGGCCCCATGATCACCAATTCTGATTTGCGGAAGTTTTGCATGATTCCCCACGGACGATGTGCAGTCGAGCGTGGTGTCTTCTGACGGTACCAAAGTGGTCGGAATCGGGGTTGATTGAGAATAGCCACAGGCCGAGAATTTCAAATCAGGGCGCATTTACGAGACTGCGCGAGGACTCTGGTTGATGTGCGCGAACAAAGCACTGAACAAGCGCTCTACCTATCAAAGCGTTATTATACGGTTATCAACATCAAGGAGAAATAAAATACTAACTTACCTCAGGAGCCGCCTTAACGAACGGCAGGTCCCAGAAGTGGTAGTCAGGGTTCTTGAGAATCTCAAGCAGAGTGATGATCAAACCCCACGGATGCGGCCTATGCACGAGAAGACGCTCAAGCAAAACACGCGTGATTTGCTGTTGAACATCAACGGTGGTTTGGTCGCCGCGCGAGCCAAACAGATGCAAGATGGCGTAGCAAAAGTAGTGCGTGTGACTGTTGGGCCAGCGCAGTTGGTTGGCCATGGCGCTCAAAAGGTGGAAGCGACCTTCAGGACGAAGCTCCCGGGCGAGCGTCTCAAGAAGCTTGGCCTGGGGGGATGCGGCATTGAACACAGGTCCTTTGTGTGAAGCACCGACGGCACTGCCGCCGATGTACAGGACAAGTGCGTGCAGGAAAGCCGTATCCACAGTGACTGGAGCGAAACCAAAGCCAGTCTCCTCCCGCGTGGGGCTGTATGCAGCTTGAAGGATCTTCACAAGGTCTTCTGGATCCTGCTCCGTGGTCTTAAGCAAGTTGTCAACGGCGTTCTTGACAGCGTGTTCACGTAGCGGCTCTTCAATGTCGCCACGGCTAGCGGGCGCCTTCCTGACATCGTCGAGACGGTCCACCTTAAAGCCAGTCGTAAAAGGGTCTGGAAGCTCTGGAAAGGAAGACGGAAAGGCGCTGACCACCAGATTACGAAGCTGGGTGCAATTCGCAGGGATGACGTTGCAAAGCCTGAAATGGTTCTCAGCCAAGAACTCGGGGAAATCGTGGTGGATGACCAAGAGAACGCGGAGAACGCCGCGGAAGAAGATCCTGGCGTTATTGTCTTGCTCGATAGGCTTCATGAGGTGGCCAGCGTGCGTAAGCATTGCCTCTGTCAACTCGGCGTAGAGGTTCCAACGCTGTGGGGGTGTTAGAAGATGCAACTCAAAGAGGGTTACTCTACTTACCGCTTCATCGGCGTGCTTCAACATGGCAGGCATGAAGAAGCGATGAGAGACCAGAGCCAGCCATTGGAATGAAAACGCTTGGAAGCGCTTAGGGGCCAAAAAGGCGAACGCCTTGCCTAGAGTCATGTTCAAAGCCATTTCGAGTCCAGGGGCAGAGTGAAGGCTCTTGCTTTCACGAATTTCGCAAATGATGGTGTTGAACAATCGGTGGAAAACCTTGGCGTTAAAACGCTCGCCGCGGGTCTCATGGTGGTTCATGAGGACCAGGATGACCAGACTCAAGATCTTGTCGAAGTACTCGACCTTGTTTGGCTTATCGGTGACCTCCTCTTGATACGTGGTCATGCAAACAATCAACTTGGCCAAGCAATCCACACACAAGAAGGCGGCTTCAGGGCTCCAGTAGGGCGAGCGCATCTCCTGCTCGTACGTTTCGATTGAAAGCTCGATGAGCACGCGAAGGAAGCGAGCCGTGGAGTCGTGCGATTGAATGAATCCTCGAGTCTGCAACTGGACGAGGAAAGCGCCAACGAGTTGCTGAGACGGTCCTTGAGGCTGTCCGGCACGAATCAATCGCAGCCACTCTTCAAACACGTACTCGATAATTTCCCTCTGGACTAATTCGGAAGGAGTCGGGAGAGCTGTGTCAGCAATCTGCAGTTTTGCCATGATTTGCTTTCCAACATCTAGATCAGCGTCTTCGACCAGCCACTGCGTCAGAGCCTCCAGTGACCGCGAAAAGTCTGTCCGAAATGCAGCGACATTGGTGCCTAAGACTGTCTCGTCAAGCAGCTGGGAGAGGCTGTCTAGAGCGTGGAGGTTGCGGGATTGAATGACCTTGCAAAGCGTAATGTCCAAGCGTTGGAGGTCCATCAAGTTGGCCTGGATCAGACAGACCGCAAGATGAGCATTGAGAAGCCTCTCGGGCTCAAGGTTTGACAACCAAATCATAATCTGGCGAGCAGTTGCAGCAGATTGGTGGCACAGGACAAGCATCAGCTGAACCATAACCTCGAACTCGAGGCGTCGGTCCGCATCTGCAACAAGATGGTTAGCCACCTTTCCAGCAATACCCAATGCGAGATTGTCTTTCTGGGCACCTGATGTCTCAACCAAGTGGATCAGTTGCTCATAAATCTCTCGCGTTGGCGCTTGCGGCAGCAAATCCTCCACGTGCTCCTCCACAGTCTCCTTGAGGCTTCGCTGCAGGTCGACAAGGTAGCCGAGTGCTCTGTCAGCCAAAGTCTGAGGATCAACGAAACCATTAAGATGGGCCGGTTGCATGGTGCCAGACATCGGGGGCGCGTTTTGAATACGAGAGGGGATTTGCGAGCCTGGGCGCGGTATCGCAGGAGCTTCAGCAGGGGTGGGAAGGTTAGGAACCTGCGGGTACGCGTCTTGCATAGCCTCGGGGACTTGACGCCCACTGTCCTGCGAATTGTTGTTGGCGTGTGTCATGCCGCGAGTCTGGCGACCAAAATCTTCGTAAATAGCCAATTGCTCGGCGTTGAGACCTCCAGGGCTCTGTCTATATGGCTCTGGAATGTATCCGGCCCAGTGCTTGACCGGGGGATCGTTGAAAGGCTCGCGAAGTTGAGCGCTCTTGTGGTAGCGACGAGCACGAAGACCACCTTCTATTTGCACATCGATCTCGGCCATGGACTGTGTTTCCGCAGCTTGCTCAACCATGTTGCACACGGTATCTAAGTTGTCGTTGACAAACATCAGAATCAGGCCTTCTGGCAATGCTTGCTCAGGCAGATCCCGGGCCAAGATTCGAATGTTGTTCATGATGCTCATGCGGAGAGGCTCTTTGCAAGTCACAAGCGCGAGGCTACCCGATAGAGCCTTGACCATTCTGTGAGCTGCCTCGCGAAACTTAGTCTCGTCCAATTCCATTGCAAAGTCCTTGGCGACGAGCTGTGATGTCGAAATGGCAGCAATCGTGACTGAGCGCTCCACAACTGGAGCAATGATTTCTGCGATGGCAGACTGTGCAGCGGCATGAAAAATTGACCGCAAGCGGGATGTGGCTCCCAAATTGCCCGAAGCAGGTGGGTAGACAAGGGATTGACTGAGGTCGGGGAGCGAGGCCTGAATGGCGGCGGGCGAAAAGCGCTCGTTGATGCCTCTGGCCCTGTTGAGACTCATGAGTGACAGCTCATTGAAGCCTTCAAGACCCTCTGGTACGCCCTGAGCAACGAGATCCTCTTCTTGAAGTGGCCTAGATCTGATGCAGTTGGAAGGTTCGATGGTCTTGTAGTCCAGCTCCAAACCTCTGCACAGCACCTCAATTTCGAATTTGAGGTTAAGCTTGAGCTCAGCAAAGTGGTAAAGCTCCATGAGAAGCCGAACAATTTCCATGAGCCATGGATTCGGTGGCCTGAAAACTGTCGACTTGGTTGCTTGAATGAGAACTTTGCAGGTAAACGGAATCACAATCACCAAACGTTGAGTGTCGTGTCCTTCAATGAGAAGGTCCTTGAAAGAAATGTTCTTGAACCTGATGGGCTTGTCTCTGGCGATCGTCAACGACCCAAGCCAGTCACCAAGGTTTTTCAAGAGCGTGCGCTCGGTGGACGAGTTGATGGTCGTCTCGGCATTTAACAGACGATGAACCGAGACATAGGTTTCGCGTAACACCTCTGCCCAGAGCTTCTGGTGGCCGAGAAGCTCCAGCAAATCAAGATAGAGCTGCTGAAAGTTGGGCTGCATCTTAGCTCGCTCCTCGACCAAGTAGCTTGCGAACCATTGGTGGTGCTTCTCTTCGAGCGCCTCTGCAAGGTCTTTGAGCTTATCTCCGAGATTGCGCTCAGAAACGTTGTTAAGGACAAACAGGACCTTGTCTTGGACCTCTTCTTCGGGGTCTTCGTAGTCGTCAGACAAGGGTGGGTCCGCATGGAGACAGGTAAAAGGCCTGTTCGGTACCTCAGGCTGCGTATTACCGTTTGGTCGAACAGGCAAAGCCTGCACATCTCCGTTGGCTTCACCGTTGGCTTCGCCGGAGCGTTGGTGCCTGACAATCTCCTCTGCATTTGTCCAAACCTCTGTTCCTTGAAGACCAGGAACGCGCAAGAGACGATCGCAAAATCTCGGCCACTCCTGCAACCTGCTTGAGAAGTGAATGAGGGCCTGCAGACCAAACTTGTACATGGATGCCTCGGGAGGATAGTCCTGGACTGCCTCGAGAACCATGGCCAGCGCTGCCTGTAATGGGATCCGAGGCAACAAGTTGAATTGGATGATGCCACCAAACAAAACAGCCGTGGTTGCCAATGCCTCGATTGGGTACTCTCCAAAGCAGTTGTACTCGTCGAAAAGACCGTGAATCATACAGGCAAAAAGGTCTTGGTCGGCAGGATCTTCCGAATTCTTGTACTTCCGGAGCTCTTCGATAATCATCCTAACATCACTATCGCCAGAATACATGTTCCTGTAGTGCTCTTGCATCTTTCGGTCGGCTTCGGGAGAGATTGCGTTGCCATCTTTGCCGTTAGCATCAATTATTTCATCTAAGCCTTCTCCATAGTTGATCAGCCTTGGATATGCGCCAATGCAGATTCTCTGGAGGGCAACAAGTTCCTCGTCGGGAAGGGAACCTTGCAGAAAGCCTAGCAGCGGGTGGACGGTCTTGACGGCCAAGGGAACGTTGATGGGCGGCGTTTGATCACGTTGGGCTTGCAGATCGGTCTCTGCCTTGTTCTGGAGAAAGGTCTGCAGCACCCTTGGAAATACGGGGATTCGGCGAAGAGTCTCCTGAGCCCAGGTGTCCAGGTCAAAAAGGCCTTCCTTGTGAGCCAGCGCGGCGAGGTCCAAGCTCATGTCCGAGTTAAGGGCGACGAGGTCGGCAATCCAGCCATGCTCCGACGCGTGCTCCAGAATATTTGTCAAGGATAGCGGATTCGAATTGTAAAGGTCGAGAAACTTGCCGGCAACCCATATATTGTCCTGTTTCCAAAGTCCATGCAACGCGAAGCTGTAAACGTGCACTCGTTTTTCAACAAACGGACCAAACAGCTGACGCATTGCCATCTCTTGCAAGCCCACCCACGGCTTGGGAACTGCCGCTGCCGCTACTACGAAGATGTCTGTGTGCTGATTGATGACTGTTTGGGGAATATGCAAACGCTGGGCGAACGTGTACGTTTCCTGCGAGCGAAAAATGATTGTGAAGAGGGCGGTCGTGGCGTCCAGAGACACTAGCGGGTGCTTAATGACATCCTGGGCTCTCTGCCTTACTTCGGGTGAAGCGTCCTCGAACTGACTCAGATCAAAGGATCTACGAAGTCTTGGGATTTGGTTGACATCCAGGTCGTCGGGATTGCAAGAGAGGAATGACACGACAAAGGAGAGCTGCGTGTCCTGATGGGTCCAGGAACCTCCCCAGAGAAGCTGGATGTCGAAATTCTCGTACTCTTGCGCCAGCGGTAAAAGTGCCTTGTATAAGCAAAGGAATTGCTGCGAATTAACCTTGAGTCCCTCGCGGTCGAAAGAATGAATGACGTCCTGCCAATCTAGGCGTTGTCCAGCTCGATGTTCGCGCAGGGCCGCCACGAAGTTGCTAGCGTTGTACGCTTGACCGTTTTGCGTTATGGCCATGAACAAGAGCGCATTTGCAACTTGCTGGTCCCGAACGTCCCGCACGTCAACTGACGCGAGCAATTCTTTGCATGCTTCCACGCTCGATGTCCCTCGTGGACCGGCGCGCTGCACAAGTCGCAGGAGGGGGTTTTGGCTCTCGAGTAGGTCGAACATGTGCAAGGCAGCCTGCACCTCAAATGGAACGATTGATGTAGTCTTTTCGTACTTGGCACGTATAGCAAAAAGCAGATTGTTTTTACTGTCATCGTTCCAAGTCCGTGGTGGGTCTTGAGAGAGCCGGTCAATAATGGATGCTAGGATATTGGGCGGGATGTCATCGAGCGAGTCTGGAACGGCGTTGACTAGCGACATGAGGAAGCTTTGGTAATTGTTGGACAGGATTGCATCCGCTGGATAAGATTAGCATTGTGCGGTCAGAGGGCGGTGGGACTCTTGCCTTTGGTCCGTAAATCTGGCTTCGAGATCGTCTTGCACGCTAGGGCCAGGGTTGTCTTTCCCACCGGATCCAACTTGAAGTGCTCCATGAATGTTGACAGGTCGAAATCCCTATACAAATCCCCCTCTGTTGTGTCAATGGCCTCGGCAATCTTGTACGCTTGCTGCGGGTCTTGAGTAATTTTTTGCATCTCGCCGACGAGCAACGGGTAGCTCCCGGTGGTGTCGCTGCTCTTGGCAGAGCCAGGGAATATCTGCGACGCGTTGCCCTGGAGCAGGCGGCGAAAATACTTGGAAAACACCTCCATACCGTTCGAGTCGACCAACTAGACAAGGTGAGTCAGCAAGGTACGATTGGTAAATGGTTTCTCATAATGAATACTCACCTTGCGTATTTGGTCGGTTTGCTGATCCCACTTGGTCTTGTCCTTGTCCTCCTTTAGTGAACTCAGCAAAAGGAAGACCTGCGCAATGACGATCCTGGAGAGAGATTGGTCTGAAGGAGCTGATGCAGCCGAGTTGCTACTAGGCGAACCAATGTTGCCTGGCTGAGACAGTGAAGGTGAGGCTCGGGCCACTTTGGAGCTCCCTCCGCCGCTGGTGCTTGGCGCACCTCCACCACCTTGCGAAGCGGAAGGCAAAGCCGCGGCGGAGGAAGCGAATTGGGAGGCGCCTGATGAAGCTATGATTGGACGGCGACCGGAAGACAGCAGCGGCCCTTGGGATTGCTGCTGCTGTCCGGGTTGCGACGGGGAGAAATGCGAGGTCGTAGACGACGCGGATGAGGTGCGGCTAACGATGCGACGAGCAGATGAGGCAGCGGCTTGGGCGGAGGGTGGGTTGATGGGAGAAAAGGCGGATCGCGAGGGCGAGTTGGTGGCCGAGGAGCTGGGTCTGCTGGAGGAGTTGAAGGCAGTCGAGATGGGAGCAAGGCCACGGCGTCCGCTGGGTTGCTGACTAGAAGTGCCCCAGGGGAATTGCTGGTTCATCTAGACAGCTATTCCATCGGATATCAGGGTGGCGACACGTAAAAGGTGGCAGGCGGAGGTGGGAGAGGTGCTTGATGGTGGAGGGTGATGGGAGGGCGTACGTGATGAAAGGTGAAGGCTCACTCAGTTGGCTTCGGGCTGCGCGGGCCTCTTGGCGACAGTGCCGGCGGGCGGTCGAGTCTACCTAGTGGACATCGGGCGCAACCTGCTATCACTAGATATCTACTGCACACTTGTTGTGCTTTACAGCTATCCACGTGCTATCGAGTGCTTCTCTCACCTTCAATAAGTATTCGTTTGAGATCTCGCGCGCTCTTACCGTACCAACCTCACTCCAGCAGTCCCGCCGACGGCAAACCAACCACCACGCCAAGCAGAAACTTGATTGCGCGTCTTGCATCCAGAGCCCCGCATTTAGTCTCTTCCATGTGAGCAAGACGCAAAATTGGCTCTAGAGCATTAATCATGATCTCTGTTGTGCCGAGTGTGCGAAGTTTAGCTGCGTCGTGGGCAGCTCACGTGTTGGTGCCACTACACCACAGTGCTGCGATGACCTTCGGTTGCGGCTGTGGCTGAGGCTATGGCTGAGGCGAGGTTGTGGCTGAAGCTGTGGCTGCTGTCCTGCACCGCCACAGGTGGCCCGGTGCTTGCTCCCTTGCTGCTGCTTACCGTTACCCGGCGAACGCCCGCCGGTGCATGTTTACCCACCTTGCTGCCCACCAGCTCTTTTGGAATTATTCACGCCACGCCCTTGTCATCCTGCCTCGAGCTTGTTGCCTTTACTGCTTTCACCATTCTTTCATCACCAACCCGACCGGCCCTTTTCTGAAGCTCCGGCGTGAGCTCCCGGCACCATGGCTGGGACTTCGCTATCCGATCCGCCCTCTGTGACGCTCTCCTGTACGCCATCCTATGACATCTCTGTCGCCTGATCTAACAGTGCCTTGTAGTCGCAAACAACTTTTGGGGGAAAGATGACGCCGGTGTCTCGCCGCTCTTAGAGCGCATGCACAACGCCAAAGTAACTGGAGATGAGATGAAGTCGTTCTACACAGGTGGGTACCTGCGGATGGACGTGAGACTTGTACTGACTTGCGCAGCTCGTGCCCAAATAGAAGAGGACTATGCGAGAAAACTACTGAATCTGGCGCGGAAGCCGCTTGGTTCTTCCGAGGGCGGTACTCTGAAACTATCACTCGAATCAGTACGGGCCGAGATGGAATTCATGGGAAAGGCGCACCAGCAAATTGCCAGCCAAATGAAGTCAGAACTCGAGGAGCAACTGTCGGCTTTTGCTGGAGGCATCAAGGAACGCCGAAAGATCATCCAGACTGGAATCGAGAAACTCTTGAAAGTCAAGATGCAGCAAACAAGCGCCGTCAACAAATCTCGCGACCGGTACGAGCAGGACTGTTTGAAGATCAAGGGCTACTTGGCCCAGGGACACATGGTCATGGGCCAGGAAGAAAGGAAGAACAAGGCAAAGCTGGAGAAGACCAAGATACAAATATCAACCAGCAGCCAAGAGTATGAGCAGGCCGTCAAAGTCTTGGAAGAGACCACGAAGCGCTGGAACCGGGAATGGAAAAAGGCTTGTGATGGGTTCCAGGATCTCGAAGAAGAGCGCGTCGACTTCATGAAGAGCAGTCTGTGGCAGTTTGCGAACATTTCTTCAACCGTCTGCGAGAATGACGACGCAGTGAGTAATGACTGGGGGCTGGCAGGTTCATTCGCTGACAGACGCACGCAGGCTCTTGAAAGAATACGGCTGTCCCTTGAAGAATGCGATGTGCAAAAAGACATAACCAACTTCATCAAAGACTCTGGGACTGGACAGGAGATACCAGACGCGCCCAAGTTCATCGACTTTTGCCGTGGAGACGCAGACGATGCTTCGGAGACATCAGAGGACAACACCTACTCGGTTGCACAATTCCAGCGCACCATGAATCCCGCGTTCCGGAGCTCGTCGCCGCAGCCTTCCGTCTATGAATCTCACCATGACCCCAATAACCCATTGGCAAGGGAGCTAGGCCACAAGGACCTGCATGGGACTGCGCCTCATCCCGCCATCGAGCCCTCAAGGCGATCTTATAGCCAAGCGCAGGCGCTTCAACAGCAATACACAACCCAGTACGGAGACATACCGGCGATTCCACACAATGCCTATCCCACGGATGGAATGACACAATTCTGCCGCATCGCTCCTCCGTCAGAGCGAAGTTCGACTATTCCAAGTCCGGTCCGTCCGGACAGCCGCGACTCTCGCAGCGACTATTCCAATCCCACCTCCTTCACGAGCGGAGAGCCCTTCAGCAACGCACCTTCACCTGTGAAACAAATGGAGGATCCCGTTCCGGCTGGGGCAGGTGATCGTTCGATCATGAAAAAGAGGAGTGGCATTTTCCAGGGACGAAGCCCGTTCAAGAAGAAGGAAAAGGACTTACCTGAGCCAGCTCCTGCGCCTACTAACCGCAACAACACTTGGTCAACGCAGCAACCCTTGTACAGCCGTCAGACTCGAGCTTCCATGATTGCGGGCGGTACCAGGGCATCTCCAAGCCCCGATCCTGATCCTGTCGATCCAAGAGCAAACTTCCAGCTCAACGTCGGCAACAACGTGTTTGAAGTAACACCTTCATCCAAGAAATCACCAGCCAAACCTCCCAAAGACGATGGGGATATCCTCGCTCAGGCCCTGGCCGAGCTCAAGGGCGGAGGATCAAAGAAATCCGCTAGCCGCATAACAGCAGACAGATACGCCGGCCTCTCCAAAACTCCTCAACCTGAGCCTCTTGTCCGGCCACCAGTTCTTGGACAAACAGGTTTGCAAGGCGCGAAAAGCGGAACTCCTCCCCCTTCCTACGAGCAACCAGTAAGCCTGCTCGGCGCCCCCCGGGCTGCCCACACAGCCAAGCAAATGCAACAGACGACGCAGCAATACGTCAGCCAGAAACAGAAGATGTTTTCTCCACGCTCCTCGGGTGGCTCGGCCCATTCTGCCCCTAGGAGTAGCGCCGATATCCCCCGTGCACTCAGCCCAGGCATTAATCGGGGCACCAGCCCTCGTCCTGGCCTCTACGACGCCCAGCAGGGAATGCGCTCGCCTCCTCACGCACAAACTCATATCTACCGCGGACCATCGCCAAACCACTTTGCTTCGCCCACGGCGAATAGGCCGCGCGCTCAGTCTTCCAGTCCCGTCAAGTCTCGCCCCAACGATATGTACAGGATGAACGGTCACAACTCGTCTGCACACGTGCCTCGTGCCCTGTCCCCAAATCCGGCATTCTCTCGTCCAAGTGCCCACGGTGACGCTACTTCTCCTGCTTCGCACTTTGGTGGATCTCAGCGACCGACAAGCAGTCAGGGCAGTGGAGGTGATATGGCGCTGCAGCTGACGCCGACGACGAGTGGCTCGACGTACGGGAGAGGCGGCATGACGCCGGCGTCACGGCCTATGAGTAGCTACGGTGGCAGCAATGCTGGTAGAGCCTTGAGCACGAGAGTCCGCAGCAAGAGCGTGGCGGAGGCGAGGCCGCAGACGATGATCCAACCGAACCCGAATGTGCTGCACTATGGTAAGTCCCAGCCAGAACCTCTTCTCGACGTACCAATGTGCTGACTTTTTGCGTCGCGGTAGCTCGCGCCATGTACCCCTACCAAGCCCAGATCCCTGAGGAGCTAAGCTTTGCCAAACACGACATCCTCGCCGTGCTGCGAGAGCAGGATGACGGCTGGTGGGCTGCTGAGGTGGTGGGAAAGCCCGGCGTCGTTGGTCTCGTCCCTAGCAACTATCTACAAAACTGCTAGGTGAGGTCCATGATGAGGTAGTGGCTCTTTCTGCGGCGAAAGTCAACTGAGCCACACTACAATAGGGTTCTGTACAGGCGGTGGAACTGTGTACAGGCTTTCGGTGTCTCTTCTTCTTCTCAATTTGCTCCATTTTAACCGGGGGGGGGGGTTTTTTTTCCTTTTTCTCTTTCAATCCCTCGTCATTCCATCATTACCAACTACCCTCCCTTTCCGCGAAGCGAGCGAGCAAGCGAGCGGGTGAGCCATCATCGACGTCGATACGGTCATTTAATCACACAGAGACGCGAAACGCAGCGACAGTGGTTCGATACGAACGAACGAGCGAACGAGCGAACGAGCGAACGAGCGAACGAGCGAATGACCATGTTGGATTTTGAGCGAGAGCCAGCCAGTGAGGCTATCAGTGAGCGCGTTTGGAGATCTCGGTCTCGGTTCAATTTTTCCCTTTCACACGGGCGGTGCTGGCCGCGTGCAAGACGGACGGACAGGCGGACAGGCGGACAGGGTTTCCTTTTGTCCCCTCTTTCTCTTTTTCGTTTGCTTTCTTTGGGTCTTTGCTGCTTAGTTTGATTCCCCCAAACGTGAGTGCGGTTACGGTATGGTATGGTGATGGTTCTGATTGCTTCCTTTCCTTTTTTTTTTTTTTTTTTTGCTTTTTTCCTTTTTTGGCTGGGGGAGGAGGAGTCAGTCGGTATGCACAGCGAGCCAGAGAGCCCACAAGTGTATCTAGTTCAGTCAGCCATCAGTTCGAGATTTCAGAATTTGGATGGCTCCTTGAAACTCGGAATTGCTTTTGGGGGGTTTGACTGAGCGTGGTGTTCGATGTCAGTAGTCACCGGAGCAGGCAAGTTCAATATTTGCAAAACTGCAATTATCTCGTAGTCGTTCGTCTTATTATCTGTTTACCTATCCGTCCATCTGCACGCTGGCTGGTCCGTCTCACCACGGTGAGCAGCAGAGGAGGAGGGGGCAAGGGAAGGGCAAAGGAGAGAGAAAAAGAAACACAAAAGCCAGGAAAACCCGTAGACCGTAAACCAGGTCCGGGGGGTGCGCCACTTGGGAGCATAGTGCCGAACTTGCCCAACCATCCTCCATCCATTCCAACAACGTCAAGGAATCAACAAAAGTCTGGGGCCGCGCTTGCTCGTGGAGTCGTCGTCATGATCCCGATGCAAAATGGTTCCGCCATCATCTCCCCCATGTCATGCATGCGCCGATGTCTTCTGTCCACCCGCAAGCTCGTCTCTCACCGACCACTCCGTATCATCATCACCTCATCATTTCGTTCATCTCCAACCTCCAATCATCGCTCATCACTCATGACCGGATCGAAAACCGTGTGCACGTGTTCTCATCGTGCGCTCGCGCGCTTCCACTTCTTGTGAACTTGGAAATTGATCTTTGCGGCTCGCTCTAACGCTGCTGATGTTTGCTGCCACGGTCGTCGCCACGGTTGCTGCCACGGTTGCCGCCACGGTTGCCGCCACGGTTGCCACGGCTTCCACGGTCACTGCCACGGCCAGGATTGTCAACGCTAGCAGCGCTTCCTGCACCCACACCAGCTCCGTTGCCTTGGGAAGAGATAGCGGTTAGAGGAACAGCAGGAGCGGGAGGAGGTTGCGGCGGCATCATGGCACCACCACCACCGGCGAACTGGCCCTGAACACGACCATGATTCTGGGATCCGCCGTTCTGCTGACCCTGAGGATGGATGACACCGGGGCCGAAGGTGTGACGGACAAAGCCGGGTGCGTTGGTGTTGACGGAATCGTTGTAGGGGTTGACATTGCCCTGGTGCCAGGAGTAGGGGGCGTTGCCAGGACTGTAGTAGGGAGGACGAGGGTAGGTGGGCGTCATGTTCGTGGGATTTTTGGGGTTGGGGTTGGTGTTGCCCGCCGTACGGGCGTTGGCCTTCATGCTACCGCCCAACTGGCCATGTCCCGCAGGAGTCTCGCCCCCAAAAACGTTGCGAGTGTGCGCAGGGTATCCAGTAGAGCCAGACGTCACATTCGGGTTGGCAGCCCCGGCTCTAACACCATCCTTCAGCTTCTTGGGGCTGTCGGATTCTGCGTCCATATCTGCATCGTCTCTAACTCGTTTGTTGGGGACGGGTTGCCTCGTGTGGGCATTCATTCTTCTACCAGCACTAGGATCGCCCTCACCACCTTGACCTCTAGGCTGCGGATTGCCCATTGAATAAGGGAAGGCCGTGTGAGGGGTGGCGGGCATGCGAGGACCGGAGGCCGAGTGGACTGCGTCGGTCGGCCTGATCAAATGCGCAGAGCCGGTAGGAGTAATTGCAAACCGGAAAACCGTGTCCTGGGGAGCATTCATGGGATGACGAGTGGGCATGGAATTGCCGGCGGCCACATGAGTCGGGTTGGACGCGCTAGGAGGAGTCATCGTGCACGAGCGCAGGTGTGATTCTTGCGTTCCAGGGTGGTGGTGATACCCGAACACCGGGTAACGATTCTGTTCTGACAGCGAGGGCTGCTGGCCAGCGTTCAAAAGATTGGCACTGTGGTGGGCGTCTGGGTTGGAAGGCTGCCTCGTCTGAGAAGCCTGCCCTCGCGTCTGTTCTCCATTGGGTCCACTGTTGCGGCGCTGCTTGACAGTGTTCTCCAAGTGCCCCTGGAGGGAAGCATTGAACAAGAATCGGAGATCAGAAGCCATGGCCGTCGCGTGACCCTGCTGGCGGGGCATCTCCTGTTGCTGGTGAGTATACTGGGTGGTGCTCTTGGGGAGAGAAGAACTTACAGTATTGGTATGAGCATGGGCATGAGAGTCCCTAGAGACGCTTTCAGAGGCCGGGTTGCTGGGGGTGCTCGAGCAGGGACGCTCAAGGCCTTCAATCATGATGGCCCGGCTGCTCCTGGTGTTGGCATCCTCTTCCACATATGGCGTAGCGTTGGCGAGGGCGGTGCGCATTTCGTTCGTGGCGAAGCTGCCAGCCTCACGCTGCAGCATCTCCGTCGTCTCTTCGCCAAGCTCGAGAAAGCCCATGTTGAGAGCGTTCGCTAAGAGGGACTCGCTCTCCGTCCTGTCTTCCGGCAGGCCAGAGCGCGCCACTGGCTCGTCGGTTGCGGGGATAAAGTTCTCGGGGGCCGAGGCCACCATGAGTGCGATGGGAGCCGGCTGCTGCTGGTTGTTGGTGTTGACGAGAGCAGCAGCAGCAGCAAGCACCGCCGGTTGAAGGACAGGGGAGTTGTTGGGAGAGCTGGCAGCCGTCGAGGCCGATGAGGCATCAGACGAGCTCGCCGTCGATTTCGACCTGTAAGAGAGCGCCATGATCTTTGGGTGACGAGGGTGGTTCGCGAGAGAAAGAGTAGACGAGGGTTGAGGGAGGATGGCCGTATTGGCCGGGAGTGGAGCAGCAGAAGGAGAAGTAGACGAGGGTTGAGGGAGTATGGAGGTGTTGGTCGGGAGTGTAGCAGCAGAAAGAGGAGTAGACGAGGGTTGAGTGAGGATGGAGGTGTTGGTCGGGAGTGGAGCAGCAGAAGGAGCAGCAAGAGCTTTTCTGGATACCGAGTTGCGAAGAGCCGTCTCGCTTACGGTCTCTATTGCATCAACATTGGAGACACTGTAGTTACCAGGGAGTTGGTCGGTGATTGCCATATCATGGCCGGTATGGTTCTCCGCCAACGCCCTCTCGCTGCCAGTGCCAAGCTTGGTGTTATTTTCTTGCAATTCAAAGTCAAACTCCTGGCTCGCCGCATAGCCCACGGTGCCGGGCATCCGGTCACTCTCTTTCGACATGATTGGCCATTTCCAATTACTGAGCTTGGAATCGAGGTTATCCTCGATCTCTTTCGAGCTCCGCCTTCTCTTAAGGGGTTCGCTGAAAAGGTCCGCGGCCTCAACCAACCTTTCCTGGGAGCACTCACTCATACAGACCGGTACCTATCAAACAACGTATCAGACACTTTTACTAATCCCCAGTAGAGTTCTGTACTCACCTTGGGAAAAAGCTCTTCGCGGCCAGCGTCCTTTTCAATCTGCTCCAACACGGCGACAAGGTTACGCGTCTCCTGGGCGGCTTTGGCCACCTCGTCATTGTAATTGCTCCAGTCTAGCAGACACAGTTCGCTTCTCAAGGTCTTCCAACCCTCCAGGGCCAAGAGCTTGACCTCCCTCGAGACGGGTGCCGCCTTGTAGGTGAAGATAGCCTTGACAGCCTCAGTCATCTCCACGATTTTGGGCTGGAAGCCTATCCGGTACAAGGTGTACTCGGGGTCCAGGATCGGTGTCTCAGGATGATAGGGGAAGAAGACTGCCCGAAGATTGTCTGAGGCGTTGCAGCTGTGAGGGTTTGGCTCTGACGGCTTGCGATCCTCGTGTCCGTTCCAGAGGTACCGGCCCAGAGCGTACCAGTGACGGGCAAGGCCCGATGGCTGCGGTTCAGGGACTCCGCTCACCCACATGAACCAGTAGCATACGAGCTGCTGAATAGCGCGTGTATCCCACTCAAGCCATGGGAGGTCTTGACCGTGGCGTTTCGTGTGCTTGTTTAGCCTGTATATGGTGAATTTCGTTGGAAAGAATCGAGTAGGGTCTTCGACTTACGTCTGCCACCTACACTTATTTTCAGGGTTGAAACCAAGTGTGAGTCGTCGATTTTCTAGCCGGTTTGTCGACGCAGGGCCAGCAGAAGAGGGCAGAGATTGAGATTGAATAGCCGGATTTTCGGGGTAGAAATCCGACGCGTAGCCTTGGTTTCCACCGCGCTTTCGACCGCGCTGTGCGGGCACAGGGACAGCGGAAACAGACTGGGCTTGCAACTTGTTCTGCATTTCAACGAGCAAGATTGGCTTGTGTGGCTGAAAGGGAACAGCAGGTCGTGCTGGGCGCGTCGACCAGAAACAAAAGCTCGAAGATACTAATGAAAGGGGAAGAAAGAGTGGGATGGCAAAGATCGAGATGAAATCGACAAACAGACGCCGAGAGATATGTGGGAAAGACGCGCCGTGCAACGGGGTGAAGGGGAAAGGGGCGCGGAGCAGTGTATAGTAACAGGGCAAACTCACATGCCTCCACGAGCCATAGGAGGCGCAAGACGAGCAAGCCAGAGTTATAGGTACTGGAATCGCTCTGAGAAATTACAGCTAGACCTTGGGAAAGAACATCCAAAGCGCGACCGGTGCTGATGACTAGACTTCAACAGGACATAAGCCAGTACGAGAGCAGCGATGAGAATTTCAAGTGATCTCGGCGTCAGTTTGATGGGGAATGATTGGTCGACCAAAGTGCAACACTGCATTCATGAGTTGCAAAACTATTCAAGTTAGAGTTCATCTATCATGTTCTCATTCTCATGAAACCTTTAACTATTAAGAGATGTTTTGGGCATATGCTCCCATGCGCCTTGCCGTGACGCCAATAAAGGGCATAGAAGAAGTTGAGAGGTATCCATCAGAATCATACGCACACGCCTATTCAGGCTTTGGTCTGCCGCTGAGGGTGTTGATGAGATCCTCAAGACCCAGCCAGAACTCGTTCTTGGGGCGACGGTTCTTCCAGTCCGTGTCTTCAGCCTCGACCTTGGCCATGGGTGAGAATTTGACCTTTGCCCCAACGATGCCAATGACTGCAGCGCTCATTGGATCATTGGCAATTTCTTCTGGAGATTTACCTGGAAACTAATTAGCGCGATTGGCGAACACGGAACAAACATGAGACACTCACCTGCAAAGCTCTCCAGATGCTGCATGCTCCTGAATCCAAACCTGGTGGCCCTCATCCTGTCCATGGGCGAAGGCTTGCCACCCTGCTGGAAGTGGCCCGGCACACCGTGACGCGACTCAAAACGGCCCTTGCCCTCCTCACGAATAATGTCGGCAATGAGTTCGGTGCTATATGTATCAGACGCCTTTTCGTTGCGCAAGATAATCTTTCCGCCGCCGCTGTTGCCCTTGTCCTTGGCAAAGCTCTGTCGCAGGAACTCAATGTCTTGCGACAGCATCTTCAGGTTGATGCCCTTTTCAGGAGTGTACACGGCCAGCGCGCCAACGGAGACACCAGCAATGGTGGCAATATAGCCGGATGCACCGCCCTGTGTCTCGACGACGAAGACGCGACGACGCGACGCGGACGCGGACTGCCTCATGACGTCACAGTACTGGATCAAAGCGTTCAAGCAAGTGTCACTACCAAGAGAGTACTCGGTTCCGGGGACGTTGTTGGAGACGGTTGCAGGCAGGACCGTCATGGGGATTCTCAGCCCAGCATAGTAGTCTCTGGCCTTTCTCAGCTGGCTCACGGCCGTAAATGCCTCGAAACCGCCAACGACGAAGAGGGCCTGAATTTTGTACTGTTCAAAGATCTTTGCAACGCCCTCGAGGCCGCATGCCTCGTCAGCAGGGAGACCACGGTTGGTACCAATTTCCGATCCACCCTTGCTGACCCAGCCTTCGGCCTCAAGCCAGTTGATCTCGTGGACGGCACCGTCGGCGTGGTGTCTGCAAAGGCCGGGGAAACCGTTCATCAGAGCGACGGGAGTGTGGCCCCTGGCCAAGCTGTACGCCACAGCCGCGCGCGAGGCGGCGTTCATGCCACCGGCGGGAGCTCCAACGTGGATGATACCGACACGCATGCGCTATGAAATCGTCAGTGCAGATCTCGTACGGCTTGGAGATGCTCCTACCTTGTCTACTGGAGCGAGACTTTCGGGAAGCTTGGCAGAGGTGGTGGTGATGTAAGCATTGTAGTACTCGGCAAATTCATGGTCACGCAAGCCCATGGCCTTTTCGAAATCCTTGGACTTTATGGCCTCGGCCACCGACTGGGTCTGCTTGACAGCCTCCATCAGAGGACGGCGGCAAATCTTGTTCTCAACGATGCAAATGACGGGGCTGGGGGTGTCAGGGGTAGCCTCCAAGACGGCGTTGACGGCCTCAGCACCCTGCTGCGTAGCGAGCATACGGTCGTAGGCGCAAGCCTCACCACCTCTCTGCACGTGTCCCAGCGTGGTGATTCTCGTGTCGAGCTTCAGCTTGTTGGCCAAAAGATCCTTGACGATTGTGGGGGTGATGGGTTTGAGGTTGCTGTCGTGGGCACCCTCGGCGACAATGACCATGGTCTTCCTCTTGCCCTCGTCACGGTGCTTGGTGACAATCTTGGACATTTCCTCCTCCCAGTTCTCTCCAGGCGGCTTCTCCGGAAGGAAGACAAAATCGGCGCCGCTGGCGACACCGGCCATGAGGGCGAGCCAGCCGCAGTGTCTGCCCATAACTTCGATGACGAAAGCTCTTTGGTGGGAGGTGGCAGTCGAGTCGAGCTTGTCAATCGCCTCACAAATGACGCCGAGCGAAGTGTAGGCGCCAATGGTGGCATCTGTGCCAGCCAGATCATTGTCGATGGAGCCGACCAGACCGACAATGTTGAGGTGTCTAAAAGGCTGGACCTGGTCTTCGGTGAGCTCCTTCTTCTCGACGAGCTCATCCATCAAGCTGGGCCACTCGGAGCGGAAGAGGTCGGCACCAGTCAGACTGCCGTCACCACCGCAAATGACGAGGGCATCGATTCCCTTGAGAATCATGTTCTTGGCGGCTTGAAGGCGGCCGGGCCTCTCGCGGAAGGCAGCGCAGCGGGCGGTACCGATCAGAGTACCGCCCTCCGAGAGCCAGCCACGGACATCCTCCCATTTCATAGCTCTTATCATGTCGCCGCCCTGGACCAGACCTTCGTAACCTTCGTAAATGGCGTATGGCTCGCAGCCCTTGGCGAGGGCCATGCGGACGACGGCTCGGACGGCGCCGTTCATGCCCGGGGCGTCACCACCGGAGGTCATGACACCAATGCGGCGCTGCTTGCCCTGGAGGGGCGGAGGGGGCTCGACGGGCATGGTTGTTCGAAGGATTAGGCTTTGGGG
>JAIFKG010001912.1:0-13241 GCA_020351975.1 Phyllosticta ampelicida
TGGCTCAGCCGTTGACCGGTCACGTCGGATGAGCAGCGTGTCATGATGAGCTGTCCTGTGCTGTGCTGTGCTTCTGGGGTGGAAGACGACTTGGGAGCTTGGATGCGGCGCACAGTCTGGTCTGTCCGTCATCAAGGTAGGTCGTGGAGCATAGAGAGGGCGGCGGAGGACGGGAAGGTTTGGGTGGCATTGAGGCGGAGAGGGAGGAAGAGGCAAAGTCCCAGTTACGCTGGCGGCATTGTGGCGATTGTCGAAAGGGGAAGGTTTGAAGGAAGAGGATGTAATGGGAGCGCAGAGGGAGGTGGCAGACGGTGGTGGTGGAATAGGAACGGTGATGCGAGGCAGGGAGAGGCCAATGAAGCTCCACAGTCAGTTCTTCGCTGCCCGCCATCACCGTTGGGTTGCCGCAGCGCGAGGGCAGCGTCGTGCATCAGACAGTCGGCGCCATGTCAACCACGCGACACCACCACTCGCAACATCAACACCAAAGCATCCCCTCTCACAAATTTCCCCCGAGGGCTACTTGCCTCCTCTCTGCGCATCTGAAGAGCAGGAACCGAGTGACGACGCCAAAGCCGTCTGCAGCATACCAATAAGATCCGCAGGCAACCTGAGAGAGCAACCCGAAACAAATCAATTTCATCACCGCGACAAAAGAATGCCAAGTCTGTATGCCAAGTCTGTGGGTGCGGCGAGCAAGCAAAAACATATTCGCCCAAACTGTTATGGTATCTCGTGAATCCAGTTCCTGAACCTCTCTCCCCAATTGCCTCCCTTCTGGCCCGCGTCTATTCATCTAAGCAGCATCAGCCTCGCCTGCGCCCAGAGTGCTCTTCTCGTGCTCGCTCAAGTGCCCCGAAGCGCGCAGCGCAGCGATGCGGTCGGCTTCCTTTTGCAGGCTGCGGCGGTTGCCCACGTTCCAGACGACAGCGTAGACGGACATGCAGACGATCATGAGGCCTGGACACTCGATGTTAGACGAAGAATGCTGCGAAGGCGATGCACTGTGGAGAGGGGAGCCAACTCCAAGCCAATGTTCGGCGCGCCGCACCCAAGGAAGATGCGTTTGGCACAAGCTTGGTACCCTGATGATGCCATGTGGTGATGCGGCGCGGGCAAAGTCCCAGCGGGGTCAGCAGCGGAGATGTCTGAGAAGACAACTCACCAATGAAGCCAAACACGATGCCAAGTTCATGCCCCGTGCTCGGTGCGGGCACGAAGCAGGTGCTTTTATCTTCAGAGGTACACTCGCCCATTTTCAATTGTTTTTCAGGATGATTCTATGGGTGCGATGGAAATGGGAGGGCTGTAGGTTTGTTCGGCTTTTCCTGGTCCAAGTCAGTCTGCAATCATCGTCGTCGTGCGCATCCTGTCGACGGCAGAGAGGAAGGGGATGGGAGGATAAGAGGCAAGAGAGGCAGCCTCTAGAGTCAAGTCGCTCCACATGGCTTGTCCCAGCTTGGAAACTTCTTGAGACGCGCTCAGGCATCGGGAGCGATTGGATGAAGCCGGCTGGACAGGCTGAGTTAACAGCCGTGGCGCAAGCAAACAAAAACTCGCCCCCGAAGCCTCAAGTCCAGAACGCGCCAAACCAACGAACAGAGTGAGAGAAGCAAGGTTTCCACGCGAACTTACCAAGAGCGGCAAATCTCTCACGACAAGAATGGACAAGAAACGACAAGACGGAAGCCAAGTCTGATGAGCGCGCTTAGCAAAGACCACGTCGAGTGGGCCACGACCAGGCTATTTAATCAGGCGCACTCTTCGCAAGGCAACATCGGCCACGGCACTCGCGACCAATCAGGCCAAAAGATCAGCTGGTGCGTGTGGACAAGGCATGTCAAGCCAAGGCGAGAGCTCAGCTCAGGTCACAAACGTAAGCTTGAAAGGTGGCCCGCAGCCGGCAGAAATGAGACGCTGCGTAAATATGAGGGATGGGAGCTGGGTGACGGACGGGGCGTGGTTTGCGGGGAAGCCCAAGCAAAACGAAACCAGGACAGGCCTCGAGATGCGGACAGAGTAAGTAATTTACCCCAGACCCAGACGCGCATCGGGGAGTGATGGGCATGAGCGCGTGCGGCTTGCGGCCACTTCGTCATTGCTCAATCGTCCGTTGGTCGTTTGTGTTTCGCTGGACGAGCGATGGGAGCGAGCGAGCACGGCAGAGCAGCTCCGCATGCGGCTAGCCCTCTCCCCTCTCTCTGCCATTGCAACCCCGACGACCAAAAACCTCGTCGGAATCCCAAAATGTACGACACAAAGCAGACCTTTGCAATCTCCGTCTGACCAAGACGCTGCGAGGCAGTCCACCCGCCCCCCGACAGGCGCCCCGGACGACATCATCGCGTCCTTCTCCACATGCGGTGCTTGGCTGGGCGCTTTGATTGGCGAGGCAGAATGCGGGGGAGGTGAAGCTGCCATTGGCGACCTGCCAATCTGCCAGTGGGCGTCGGTGGCAGGATCTGAGCTCATGCGATTTGTGCATTGATGGAAAGAACGCTTTTGCTCGGTGTGCTGTTGTTGCCGTTTGGGAGAGAAGGAGCAAGAGGAAAAGCCGTTTGCAGCCAGCGAGAGAATCTGCCGTTGCGCTAGTGAGACGATGTTTGACCCATTTACAACTGCGAGTGAGAGAGAGAGAGTGTGTGTGTGAGCCCTCACTTCACAGCCGTCCTGGTGACGGCGGGCAAGCCGTGTCCGCCCCTTCTACAATCGTAACAATCAAACAAGGAACGAGAGGGCCAGGGGGGTTCGCTCTCACCAACCCGCCACCTTCAAAAAGGGGGAGAGAGGGAAGGGAGGAGGGGGTAGGGAAATCGGCTACCGGCCAGCGGGCAGTGAAAGGAAAAGAAGGGAGGCAAGGTTGGTCATGGTCTCTCCATGGTCTGAGAACCCAAGAGATGGATAAGAACAGTACAAGACAAGCAACTCAAGGAATGACCTTTCATCGAGCGGCACTCTTTCAAATCGGTGTCTTGCATGTGGGGAAGAACAATCCACCAGAAAATTTCGGTTGACCCTTTCCCCAAAAGGTAAGGCCTTGGAGGCTTGGTGCCATGATGGGAACTAGAAGTAGGCTAGGCCTGAAGAAGCTATCTAGCTCCAAGGGGAGGAGGACTGAAGCTTCCCCCATCAACGCCCTAGTCCCGATCACACTGGTCCTAGCTGATACGTATCCGTGGCCCTTTTGTCCATTCATGGGTTGCCCTCTAGTCCCCGCCGCGCAGTCATCGGCAACGTCGGGCGCACACATCTGTCGGATCGCACGTCAGAGCAACCGTACACACGGGGGCCAAGGTCGGCAAAGGGTGTGACGGCGCCCAGCGTCCGCCTCAGCTCGCCACTGACATCGGCGCCGGCGCCCGGGCGCCGCGTTGCTTTCTTTCTCTCTCTTTGATGGCTTTGGGCGTAAACGCCGCCGACGACAGCTTTGCCAAGGCGGCGAGCTGCGAGATGTCTCCCGACGGGCGGAAAAGCGGAGACTGACACTTCGGGAGCGAGCGCATATCTCAAACGACCCCGGCGAGGAGGAACTCGGTTTTGGTTTCGGACACGTTTGAAGAGTTGCGTGATCAATAGACGAGCATGTGCGGGTCAAAACTGGTGCGATGACATAATATCTTCCGAACGATCAAAGGGAAATTTTTGCACATCTCGGAGTTTGATTCTTCACAAGGGTACCAAACCATTTCACACGTGATGGGGGATGAGAAGTCCAGTGAAAACTGTCGATTGAAGACTGTTCATACAGCTGAATTGTGTACAATTCTCCCAGCTTTCCAATCTTCTAAATCACACTGTCGGGTGCCGACCACCCGCAACCGCAACTCACGATAGCTGCCGTGTTGTTGTTGCAATCTCAGATGCTGCAGCCGAACTAGGCTCCAACAACATGTACACAGAGGATGTAGACAACTAGCTACGTAATTCGTTGTAAGTACACAAGGTAGACGGGTATTCGGGTTCGGCGTGCCGATAATGATAAGAGTTGCAGACGACGGAGATGACCACC
The DNA here is from genome assembly GCA_020351975.1 of Phyllosticta ampelicida. NCBI lineage: Eukaryota > Fungi > Ascomycota > Dothideomycetes > Botryosphaeriales > Phyllostictaceae > Phyllosticta > Phyllosticta ampelicida. The sequence continues at coordinate 4,010 of JAIFKG010001912.1, forward strand.
GTCCCCCCTTTGCGTTGAGTTGAGCTCAAAGTGAGACAAGTAACGGCGCAGCAAACAACTGCATCCACGAAGAAATCGAAACGCAGAAAGAGAAAAGGGAGTAAACGTGTCAGACCCTATCCAAACCAGGGGTGAAACTCCCATGTCGCCGGTTGAGTCGGGCACCAAGGATCAGCAAGAGAATTGAGACGGGAGGTTTAAAAACAAGTCTGGCTCCTGACAGCAGACTTCAAATTCATGACCAATCCGACCGTTAGCAGCAACGATAGCACAGCATAAAATGAGGAGATCGTGAAGCGTAACGTCATCGGACCAGAAATCGGAAGCGCGTTGTGGCGAGGCGTCAAGGTGAGGCAGAAAGAAAAGAAATGTAGACAGTGGATGGACTGAGGGATTTGAGTGGCATCGAAATGCAAGTCGCTGGGGAACAACGACCCGTAAGACGAAGAGGGGTATCTGACTGGCTAGGCGTGCATACGTGGGTATCGACGTTTTTTTTGGTCCTCAAAACGCTGACTCCAAATTGTGTGACAACGACAAGAACAAAAATAACAAGGCGGGTGGGAAAGAAAGGCGAATCCAAGAAACGATAGGACTATCACGCCTGTTAAGCTGATTCGACCCAAGGCCGCTGGACATCTTCATAGAGCTCGCAACAGCATTCGAACCACCGACACTCGAGAACGTCGGCGACGGACCAGCGGAGATCCGGATCCATTTCGAGGCAGCCGCGAATGAGCTCGATGACGCCTTGGCCAGCCCCGACGTCGCGCAGAGCCTCCTCGTCCCACTCCCCCTTGGTGATGAGCATGACCAGAGCGGGCTGGAAGCTATGACTGAACGGACGATGGCCCGTCAGGAGCGTGTACGCTACGACCCCGTACGCCCACATGTCAACGGACGTGCTGTAAAGTGGTGTTCGCGAGTGGAGCAACTCGGGCGCTGCGTACTCCATGCTTCCTGCCGGACAGGTGCTAGTTTCTGAGGGGCCCAGGGCTGCGCTCGGCTCTTCCAATGGTGATGGTAGCGAGCGATTTTCGTTCGTGATAAAGTCGGCCATGCCGAAGTCGCAGAGCAAAACGTTGCCTCCCTCGGTCTCGGCTGCTGGGTCCGACATGTCGAGCAGGCAGTTCTCCAACTTGACGTCCCGGTGCACGACGTGAACATCCTCGTGCAGATACCTAAGGGCCGAGGCCAGTTGGTACAGATAGCGCCTTGCTAGGTGCAGAGGAATGCCTTGGGTCTTGAGCCTACGATTTGCGCGGACCAGGTCGAAAAGCGTGCCGCCCAGGTTCAATTCGGTGATACAAAAGGTAGCGAAAGGAGTGTCGTACACGGCCAACAGTGGAAGGATGTACGGATGCTTGAGATATCTCCAGATTTCCACCTCGTGCTCGAATTGCGTTTGCAACTTGTCATTTTCCACCTCGTTTTTGCCAGCCACCTGTTTGCGCACAATCTTAACGGCGCGCACAACTTTGACGCCGTTCTCCATGGTCGAGACCTCTTTTACGACGCTGAAGCCCCCGAAGCCAATTTGCTTGCCGATGAAATAGCCGCTGTGATCGGGAATTTCTTGACCTTCGTCGTCCGGCTCGATGGCCGATTCATCCTTTCCCCACTGCGAGAGAAACGCGCTTGCGGGTGACATGGAAACCGCGGACCGAGTAGATGTGCGTCGAGCACTCCTGCGAAGGCTGCTGGGCTGGCTGGCTCTGTCCGAATAGATGCTCTTGGATTTGACGCTGCTGTTTCGCCGCGATCGTCCTGATGGGAATTCGATGGGCGAGGAGACAGCGAGAGGCGATTGAAGGTACTCAGTGGACGAGCCAAGAGGCGTAAATGTCCCGTCGTTGGTTGAGAGCGTGGTCCCGGAAGTCAACGAGGCGATCCTGTCACTTTCCTCCAGCTGCGCGACGTTGGCAAGGTCGTCAACCGTCTCTTGCAAAAGTGGATGGCGTGCCTCGCCGGTCCGAAAGGGTGGCAGTTCCAGTCGTCTTCTCCTCTCTGCACATAGCTCGCCTGTCTGCAAATCGTAGCGGGTCTTGTCGGATTCGCTGTGAGTTCTGAAATGGTGGGCATCGTGGTCTTGGCCGTACTCTTGCTCAACAACGTCGCTCGCGCCATCATACTCTGGCCCGCTCGAGCCTTGTTGAGAATCAGCACGCGGAAGCGGTGCATCCATGGGCAGAGAGCTGCCCGTCTCCAGGGTGACCTGGGGTGCGAAACTAATCGAGGTTTTGCGGTTGCTGAAAGACTGCTCAAGGGACGAATTTTTCTGGACGTAGGGCCGACGATGGCCGTTGGCAGGACTCTGCGAATGAGCCCGCAAGCTTGAAGCATAGGCGTCTGAGGAACCACGATCAAAGGCAGAACGGACCAGTCCGGTGCTGGTCAAGGTGGAAGAGGGGCGGTCATGGTGCCACAGCTCGTCGCCCAGCTCGGGGAACGGACTGCCAGTTGAAGCGCCGTCATCATGATGGCTGATGGCGGCGAACGTCGACGGTATGGGCTTCGACGGCGCGCGCGTGTTGAGCCGAAGTTTTTGAAAGGCAGAACACTCCGCGGGGGCCATTCGACCGCGCAGAGCCGGATTTCGCGATGATGGTGGTTGGCAAGGCTGACGAGATGGACGGATGGACGGGTGGATGGATGGACGGATGGACGGATGGACGAATGGACGGACGGACTGGATGAGGGCACCGAATGCCCACAGGTGAAGGAAGAGGTGCGATCAAGGGACAAGTGGCGCTGAAAGAGTCGGCCTCTGGTCGTCGAGGCAGGGCCTGCTTGGCACTGTAGGCCAGCAAGCTCCGTCAGTCAGGCGGTTGAGCGGGGAGCGGAGCGATTGGTGGGCCGCTCTAGTGCGGCTGCATGGACGGGGGCCAGGTTCGCGGCGATGTTGAAGATGGACGCGTAGATGAGGCGGAAATGCGGAGTGCGGGATGCGGGAAGCGGGAAGCGGGATGAGATGCGGCAGAATGGAGGAGAGGAGTCGCAGACGTAGACGTATACGAGGCTGTGGGGGAGGCGCGTGGGGAAATTTTTAGAGAGGAGTCGAGTGGGAAGGGCTACGGTTAAGACTGACCCGGGGCGCGGCGGCTCCCGGCACAGGTCCAGAGACAGGCCCAAGGCCCAACGTCTGGCGTGTTCTGGTCAAGGCAGCAGGCTAGCAACCAACGGCAGTGTCGCAGCAGCGCAGCAGCAGGGCCGCGGACGAGTGGCTGCGGTCAGTCGAGAGTCGCGAGAGTCGCGAGAGTCTGTTGAAGCAGATCATAGACAGCCCTGCAGCAGATCGTAAGCAAGGACGTGAGGCAGTCTGCTTTAGCAGCAGCAGTAGCAGCACCAGCAGCAGCACCAGCAGTAGCAGTACCAGCAGCAGCACGAGCGCCAACAGTACCAGCAGCACCAGCAGCACCAGCATCAGCGCCAGGCCCGCGGGCGAGTGGCTGCTGTCAGTCGAGAGCCGCGAGTCTGTTGAAGCAGATCGCAGACAGCCCTGCAGCATGTCGTCAAGCAAGGCCGATTTGGACGACACTGTAGGTACCCTACTCTAGCAGCAGCAGCAGCAGCAGCAGCAGCAGTGGGAGGCCCGCGGACAAGGGGCTACGGCCAGTCGAGAGCCGAGAGTCGAGGGTCTTGTGAAGCAGATCACGGACAGCCCTGCGGCATGTCGTCAAGCAAGGACCGATTCTGAAGACGCTGTACGCTCTCTACTCTAGCAGCGCATCAGGCCCGCGGACAAGTGGCTGCCGTCACTCGAGTACCGGCACTCGACAGTCGCGAGTCTCTTGAAGCAGATCACTGACGGCCCTGCAGCAGATCGTCAAGCAAGGACCGATTACAGACGCTGTAGGCTCTCTATTCTAGCAGCAGTGTAAGGCTCGCGGACAAGCGGCCACGGTCACTCGAGTACCGTCAGTCGACAGTCGCGAGCTGTTGAAGCAGATCACAGCCAGCCCTGCAGCAGATCGTCAAGCAAGGACCGAATTTAGAGACTCTATTCTAGCAGCAGCGTAAGGCTCGCGGACAAGTGGCCACGGTCACTCGAGTACCGTCAGTCGACAGTCGCGAGCTCTTGAAGCAGATCACAGCCAGCCCTGCAGCAGATCGTCAAGCAAGGACCGATTGTAAAGACCCTGTAGGTACTCTACTCCTGGCACCCGCTCCAGCACCAGCACCCGCTCCAGCACCCACCGCTCCAGCACCCACCGCTCCAGCGCGTGCTCGCGGCAAAGAAACGTCGCCTGCAGTCACAACCAGTTTTCCCTGTTGCCTCGCATCTTATCTGCAGCCCGTTGCAGACCTACGATGGGTACATACATGTAAAGCCGTGGTCGGGTTCTCTCTTCACGTGGCCCCGGGCGACAACGTCACCACCGCAACCCAACAACGGGCAACGTCTCTGCTCTCGGCCACTCAGTGCCAGCCACTCCTCTCTCCCCGTCGCTTCGCATGTGCAACGTCTACCAACCAAACTTCGCCTGCAAGCAACAATCAAGGCGTCGCTGCGTGCTGCTGCGTGCTGCTGCGCTGCTGCTGCTCCTGCTGCTGCTGCTGCTCGCTGTGTGCTCCTGCTGCCGCTCTATCCCAAGCCCGCCTAGTCCTCATCTGGGCACTTGGCGGCCTCTCCAGCCATCGATCGCAGACACTCCCGTCAAGCCTCAACGCCTTCTAGCTATCCCCATCCTCCACCCAATCTCACCGCCCTATCTCCACCCTTCCATCTCTTCCGACCCGCGTCCCGGCCTCTCTCCCACTCCTCAACTCCACCGCTTCCCGACGCCGCACCCCAGCCTCGACTTCCCGCGACCCGTCACGCCCTGCCTGACGCCCCAGACTGGCGAGGATGGGGCTGTCGACCTACTGCTCCAAGCTCTTCAGCTCTTGCTGCGGCGGTGCGTCGTCCCAGCTCCACACCTCTCATCGCCCGAGCGCCCGCTGACCAGCCAAACAGGTCGCTCCAAAGATGGCCTCTACGACCCCGTGCTGGCCGACAGCGAGCGCGAGGCCGTCGCCGAGCTCCTGGGTTATCTCGAAAATGTACACACGCTCGTCCTCGACCTTGATTTCGTCTGATCCGCTTGCTTATGCTTCTTTCAGAGAGCCGAGACCGACTTCTTCTCGGGCGACCCCCTCCGTGCCCTGAGTACCCTCGTCTATTCGGACAACATCGACCTGCAACGCTCTGCGAGCTTGACCTTTGCTGAGATAACCGAGAGAGGTTCGTCATTGAGCCTACATGTGCCCGTTGTGGAGTGACTCGACTGACAGCTGTCACCCAGACGTCAGGGAAGTTGACAGAGACACCCTCGAACCCATCCTATTCCTGCTCCAGAATAGCGACATCGAGGTGCAAAGGGCGGCTAGCGCGGCACTGGGCAACCTCGCCGTCAACAGTACGAAGCCCCCCTCCCTTGCTGTCAAATCCACCACTTTTCGTGCTAACGTCCGCAGCCGAGAACAAAGTCCGCATCGTCCAGCTCGGCGGCTTGGGCCCGCTCATCAAGCAGATGAACTCGCCCAACGTCGAGGTCCAGTGCAACGCCGTGGGCTGCATTACAAATCTGGCCACGCATGAAGACAACAAGGCCAAGATAGCACGGTCGGGCGCCCTTCCTCCGCTGACGAGGCTGGCCAAGTCGAGGGACATGCGTGTGCAGCGCAATGCCACTGGTGCCCTCCTCAACATGACCCACTCGGGTAAGCCAATCCCCCCCTTCCCCCACGCTGCAGGTACTGTAGACCCTGTCGGCTTGCTGACTTGGCCCAGACGACAATCGACAACAGCTTGTCAACGCCGGGGCGATCCCTGTGCTCGTGCAGCTTCTATCCTCGCCAGACGTCGACGTGCAATACTACTGCACCACGGCCCTTAGCAACATTGCCGTGGACTCGAACAATCGCAAAAGGCTGGCGCAGACCGAAGGCCGGCTGGTCCAGTCTCTGGTGCACCTTATGGACTCTTCGTCACCAAAGGTCCAGTGCCAGGCAGCTCTGGCTCTGCGCAACCTGGCATCGGACGAGCGCTACCAGCTCGAAATCGTGCGGGCCCGCGGTCTGCCTTCGCTGCTGCGTCTTCTCCAGTCTTCCTATCTCCCGCTGATTCTTTCGGCCGTCGCATGCATTCGTAACATTTCGATTCATCCCTCAAACGAGTCTCCGATCATCGACGCCGGCTTCCTCGGTCCGCTGGTCCACCTCCTCGGCTCGACGGAAAACGAAGAGATTCAGTGCCACGCCATTTCTACGCTGCGCAATTTGGCCGCAAGCTCGGATCGCAACAAGCAACTTGTGCTCGAGGCCGGTGCTGTGCAAAAATGCAAGCAACTGGTTTTGAACGTCCCCTTGGCAGTGCAGTCCGAAATGACTGCTGCCATTGCCGTTCTGGCGCTCAGCGACGAGTTGAAGCCTCATCTTTTGAACTTGGGCGTGTTTGATGTGCTGATCCCCTTGACCGAATCCGAAAGCATCGAGGTGCAAGGCAACAGCGCTGCAGCCCTTGGCAACCTTTCGTCCAAAGGTACGTCGAGTCGAACCCATGTGCCGGAAGATCATGTCAGCTAACAAGTGCAGTGGGCGACTACTCCATCTTCTTGCAAAATTGGAACGAACCCAACGGTGGCATTCACGGCTACCTGCAGCGATTCTTGGACAGCGGCGACCCAACATTCCAACACATTGCCATATGGACCTTGCTCCAGCTCCTTGAATCGGACGACTCGCGTCTTCTCAACCTCATTGGCAAGTCCAACGAGATTGTAAGCATGGTCAAGAGCATATCGGAACGCAACGTCGAATCAGACGACGAGGACAATGAGGACGGGGAAGGCGAAGTCGTCAGCCTGGCGCGGCGATGCCTTGAACTTCTTGGAAAGAGCCCCAAGACCTTGATGGAGGGATGAAAACACCCGCCAGTCGATACGAATGATCTTGGTACAATACTCGTCGAGCGCGATGATCAGGTCTTTACTCTTTGCTCAATAACATGACCAACGCAAGAGCTGGGTATTTTTTTTTTTTTTTCTTCTTCCAAGTCGACAGGAGGAGCTTCAGCGCTACGCGACTTTCCCTCCCCCCTCTACCATTTCCTTTTCCATAGCGAGCATGGGTGGAGCAAGGATGTTAATTTTGATTTTCGTCTTCATTACCAGTATTGTCGTGTTAGTCGCTTAGTTTGACAGGTTTCATTATACCACATTGATGCGCACGAATCGGTACACCCTTCATGGGCATTGGCGATGGAGGGAGGGAGCAAGAAGAAGAAAAAAAAAATCGGGAGGATCACGGGCTGTTGTAGTGATCTGTAAAGTGGTTGTTTCGCGACTTGGGGCTTTCTTGTTGTTTCTTTTCTCTATATTCATGTCGACGACGGCCGCCAACTTCTTCTGTTGGGGCCGTTGGTCGATCCTGGACGGGATGGAGGAGTTACCGCCAGCGTCTGCCTATTCGTGTTGATGCTTGGGCCTCGATTTTTCCTTTATTCACTGGTGGGCGGGTTGCAGCTTCACTTGGCTGCAGGGGGTGTTGTATGTCAGTTGAGCACAGTACAGGCGGCGGTCGGTCGGTTGTTGATCATGATAGACTTTTTTGTGGTAAACTGCGATATCTGTATGCATTCCTGCCCCGTAGACCTTTTGAACGTGACACGGGCAACGTGACGGGAGCTGGTTCGGTACTCAAGTTGATGGGTTGACCGTAGATCGAAGATGGGGACTCGGCAAGGTCTCTTATCGCATCGAGCAGTGATGCTACACAGTCCCCCTGAACCGTGTTATCTAGATGCACCAATTCATTGCCTCTTTTGGAGAAACCCGTCTCTGCCGGATGTGCTACTGTAAACTACAAGTCCTGACCACATGCCGTGCTCTGGCGCCCGGTGACTACCCGCAGTCGCGCCGTTCCTACATGCACCATGAGAGAAAAGAGGGCAGAGAGACAAGACAAAAACACCGCCCACCTCGGCAGCCCCATGACTGGTGCACCACACCCACTCTCGCCAGCACCGTCGGTCATCTATCTCCCTCTTCGCCCTCTCCTCCGTCTTTCTTCCCTCTATTGTCCACCCCAGGAATTTGGTCAGCGCGTCAGCCTCTTCACGACTCGTGAACGGCGCAGTTGAGTAACTGCTTGCCGCCGCTATCCGCTGCAGTGGCTCACAGTCGAGTCGTCGCGACGCCTCGACCCCTTCTCGTCGGGCTCGCGTTCAGGCTCAGCTGTCTGCACACCATCACATCACGCAACGCACGTGGCACTCACAGGCTACCAGCCGGAAAATACTGCAGCCAACCAGGTGTAGCTGCTACCCGGCGACGTCAATAGCCTTGCAACCATCACCACCACCACTGCCGCCCTCTCGACTCTACGGCTGGTTCGGACTGCGGCCCGCATTGGTAGATTTGGACTGCGTGCCTATCTGGTTGGGTAGGTGGTGAGAAGTTACGTGCGCCCGTGTTTGCGTCTTGTACGGACCTGTAGCAATTTGTCTGTTCGACCAAGCCTGGGGGTTCGCGGCTGTCGAGAGCGGTGGTGCTGGTCTTTTTTTTTTTTTTTTTTTAAAGGTTGAGACGGGTTGCTCCTCTGCACAGTGAACCTTGTCTCGTCCGGTAAATTTCCTTTTTTTTTTTTTTCCTTCTTGACCCTCGGAAGTCACTTAGCAACTTGCCCCACAGTATCCATTTCGGTCGTTGAGACCTGGGGAGCCAATCTGGAGCAGTGAACAAGATGCGTGACTCGCCGGGTGCAGACACAGTCGATGGAGCATCACGCGAGACTATCGGTCCTCAAGGGGAGAGGGCAAGAATTGGAAGCAGAGTAAAAGCATGGAAATGGATATCAGCATGGACTCGCCCGCTTCCCACCACCACCACCACCAGCAGCAGCAGCAGCAAAAACTCGCCCGACAAACCCTCCAGGACCATCCCCAAAACCAGCGGCGGCATCACCCCAATCCTGCCCCTCCTGCTCCTCCTCGCCCTCGCAACCCTCTCCACCCGCCTCTTCTCCCTCCCGCTCAACCGTGTCGTCGAATCGCGCTATTGCGCCGAGTACTACCACTCCTCTACGCCGCCGCCCGAGTCGCAATGCAAGATCGACTGGGTGCAGAAGCGCCTGGCCTGGCTGCAAGGAGTCATCGAGACGGCCATCATTGGGGTCGATTTGGGTGTTGCGGTACCTGCGGCGTGGGTGGGGGATAGGTGGAGAAAGAGGGGCAGGGGCAGGAGGATCGTGT
>JAIFKG010001916.1:0-30309 GCA_020351975.1 Phyllosticta ampelicida
GCCGCCACCCGCCGCCGTCCGCCGCCTGACCCGCCATCCCAACCAAACACTTCGCCAACACCCTGTACCGTGCTGTCTCGTGTGTCTTTGCCCTGCCTCCATCGCGATCCCATCTGTAACAAGTCCACCAAGCGTGCTTGTAGCTGACTCGGAATATTCCAATCTCAATCACGCCTAGCAACCCCACCGCCAGGGGTCTCAACCAATGCTTGGAAATCGCCGCTCTCGAGGCAGTGTAGAAACGACATGCAGCATTTACTGTCCCAAGGCGGAGCAGCCAAATTAGAATACAGTTCAAGTGTGAATCTTTTTCGAAATGCAAAAAAGTCCTTTCCCTTCGTCAACGCTCATCAGTACAAATCCCCACCCCCCTGACCGGTAGTCCTGTACGGAACCCCAAGAGCAAAAGGCAAAGCCCTGCGAGACCACATTTATGCTGAGCCCGTGACCAAGCACCTCATCATCCCGTAGAACAGCCCGTCGTAACGAAAACAAAAAGGTCGTGGCAGTTGCTGGTCTGTTCATTCCCCTCGTGAACCCTTAGAACGCCCGGTAGCCCGTCGTCTGGGGAGCGATTCCATTCGCTTGTCCGTAAGGAGCCGGCGTCGGCGTGCTCGGGCCCTGCGTGAGCATAAGACGCGAGGCTCCAAGAATGGGGGTGCTCTCGTCGGTCTTGTTCTGCGACGCCTCGCGCGCCTTGCGCTCCTCGTTGTCCTTCTTCAACAGGTCAATCGTCGCCGCCTGCTGGCTGAGGAAGTTGATCATGTACGGCTAAGACACGTCAGTTCAATGTCCAGTGCAAAATCTCATCATGCTGTGCAACTTACCATGGTAAATTCGTGGAGACCATTACGCCACGATACTTCCAAGATGACGTCGGGGCGAATGAGATCGTAACAGGCGTAAAGCATGCCGACGTAGCACTCGCGGCTACCAATGTCGACAAACTAGATAAAAGTCAGCTACCAAATGATGATACTCAGACACAATACGTACGTAGCGGAGGAGCTCCTCGACAACCTCCGACTTGCCAGACATGGCCGCCGTCTCAATGGCATCCTTGAAAAGCTTGTCCTGCTTGGACAAGGCAATCGACTTGTCCCAACGCTTGTTCTTGCGGTAGATGTTGGCCGCGATCTGCCTAAAGAAGACGAGGTCGTGCTTCTCCAGACGTTGGGCAAGCTCAACCGCGTCATAGTTGTCGTAGTTCTCGACAGAGTCGCGAAGAGTCTTGTAGTCCTCCTCCTCAATCAGCAAGTCGTTGATGGCAATATTGACCGCTCTCTTGTTCTGAGTCTGAACATTGAGGAGGAATGGCTTGATCAGAGGGATATTGTCAGACTTCTCAAACATACGGACGACACGGTTAACATCGATCCTGGGAGTCAGAGCCTGCAAGAGATCGGTCAAGAGCGAAGGCTGCTCCTGCAAGTAGAAGTTAAGGGCACGATAGTAGATCTCCAGGTTGGCAACCTTGACGACCGTGTCCTTGAACGAGTGGTGCTCCCAAGCGTCGGCGGCGCGCTCCATCATGGCCAAGGCCGCGTTGTCGGGCTCATCGTAGTGAACGTACAGGAAGACGAGTTCGGGCCACAGGTGAGCGTCCTCGCAAGCACGAATCATCTTTGGGATGTTTATCCGAGACCAAAACAGACGGAGGTGCTCCATGACACGCTCGGGGTGGTACTTGGAAAGTGCAATGCCAAGCTCCGTGAACATACCCATGTGCGCACGTTCAAGACCAAGACCGGCTTCGAGGAGGGAGATGAGCTCATCAAAGTAGCCATTTCTCTCGTACTGCTTGACAAGGTCGGAAAGCTCCTCGGCATGGACAATAAGGTTGAGACCGCAAATCTGGGCAAGACGAAATTCCTTTTTAGCAACGCAAGCCTCGTTGACTTGCTTCCACACCTTGGTGCTGTTGGCCTTGCGGGCACATTCGACAGCAGCCTGGTAGTCTTCCAAGTGAACAAGGGTGGTGGCAAGCTTGGCCCAGTTGGAGATGCTGGTGTAGAAGATCTTGGCAGCCTCATGGTAACCCTCCTCGTAGGCCTTGTCACCCGAGGCCTCGACGTCGGCAACGTTAGTAGCGCGGAGGAAGTCCTCCAGTTCGGCAAGCTGGTCAGTTCTAGCAAAGCAGAAGGCAAGGGCCGTGTCAATGGGAGGTTCACGAAGGGTCTTGCGGGCCATCCTGAGGAACTTGATCAGATCCTCGTCCTTGCCAGCATGCGTAGCGATCTCGATGACCTCGTTGAAGTTCGACGGGTCCTGAGCACGGATGTACGACTCAATCGAATCTGTCACGCGAAGACCATCGAGCTGTGCCTTCGCAACCTTGCTCCAGACCTCGGGCAAGTCGACACGGTCCGCATACTCTTGAGCGCGGTCGATGCTAACGATGTGATCGACGAGGACACTGACGGCTTCGAGGTGGCTGTTATGTTTCTTATGTATCTCAAAAGCCTCATCGTACATGCCAAGCTCGATACACTGGGCCGCGATGTCGTCGGGAGTGTAGTGCTCCAGTTGCTGAATATAGCCCATGAGACGACCCTTGTCGGACTTGGCAGCCGTGAGCATGAGCAGGTTCTGCAAAGTCGGGTTGTCACTGAACGCAGAAGGCTCAAGAATGATCTTCTCCAATAGGTCAATGAGCTCGCCAGGCAGATCATTGCTAATGAATGCCTTGACCGCGATCGAGACCTTGTCGGGCTCCTGAGATTCCGGAACCGCAGTGGCAATGACCTGGTCGACGACGGACCTTTTGAAGAGGTTGTTCGAGCTCAGGACATAGTCCCAGATCTCGGTATCAGCACGGCCCAACAGATACCTGGCCTGAGCCTTGAACATGGAGTTCTCATTGGTGATGTTGATAAGCTCCAAGTCATTCTGGCCCTTTTGATACGCAATGAATGCCAGGTTGGGGTCACGAGCCTCGCAGTACTTGCCGACGGTCAGAGTGTCGTACTGGTCATTTTCCCGGAGGAACTTTTCTGGGTTGTTGTTGCTGTCGATGTAGATCTTGGCCAGAGCGTTGAAGACAGCTTGCTGCTGGTTGCCGCTTGCCAGGGTAGCCTCGAGGAAAGGGAGAAGCAGCTTCAGGCGATTACGAGACTCAACCTCGGCGACCAGCTCATCGATCGGAATCGACGCAGGGGTCACGGACTGTAGTAAGCTCTTGATGATGTTCTCGTCGCAATCGACATCGAGAAGGCCGCCAATAACACCAGGAGTCCTGGAGGGGTTGACGCGCTGAACGTACACCTCAATAGACTTGAACTGCTGCTGCTTATACAAGTACAGTACCAAGTCATGAACGAAGTTGTACCGGTCGCACACAATGATGAGGGGGAGTTGCTCGGGCAGCTTGGCCTCCTTGAGGAAGTTCTTGACCTTTTCGGGATCGTAGTAGTTGTTTTCCCGGCAAATGCGCTCGACCTCGTTGAGCTGACCCATAGCGGTGGCGGCTTCAATGTATTTGAAAACCACGTCCCTGTCTTCGCTAAGATTGACAATGCCTCCAAGATAGTAGAACAGACCCTCTGCGGTGCGGTACTTCTCTAAGAGGTCAATTATGCGAGTAGGACCCAAGAGGTCAGAGTATTTCTGGGCAATGCGGACGACAGACTGAAGGTTCTGGCGGATGTTGACCTTCAACATCTCATCTAGACAGTCCAAAGACAGCTCCACGGTGAGGTGTCCGAAGTAGTTGATCAGCCACTCCTCGGGCAGCTTGTCGGTCTGGACAATGATGCGCTTGATCGCTGCCGGGTCATCGTTGTGCTCCAAGGCTCTGGTCAGCAGGCCAGCGTTCTCGCAAAGCGAAGCAATGCGGGCTTTGTCGTAATGAGAAAACATTTCGTTGCCAAGGATGGCATCTGCAACCTGAGGAGCATTGAGCAGGTTCATCTCAAGCAGCTTGGTCTGCAGATGGCCTTGCTCGGGAAGGTTCGGTGCAAGAACATCGAGCAAGAAAGCAGTACATTGCTGAACCATACCCTGGGACTGGAAAATGTCGACCACGCGGTCAATGTCAATCAGAGGTCCACTTTCCTCCTTGGCAAGAGCAGTCGCGAACTCAGCACCCTTCTCAGGATTGACCCGAACAATGTGCTGGAGCAAGACCGTGAAGTCGGGAGTGTAGCCACTCTGCTTGGCATACGGTAGAATCTCGTCAAAGCGGCCAAGCTCGGCGAGAGCAGCCACAACCTTCTGAGAAGAGCCAGCCTGCTGGTAGATGGTCAAAGCCAGATTCAAGTCATGAAGCCTGACAATGTCACCGAGCTGCTCCGAACATTCCAGCTTGCCCTCGCCCAGCCACTTTTCCAGGAGGTGCTTGCGGCCTTGTTGTAGGACCGGCCGAACAAGCTCCAGCGTCTCGTACTGGTTCAACTTGCCCTTGTCAAGCAGCATACCGAAGTACTGCAGAATGACAGATAGCTGGCCTTGCTGAGCGGGTGCCTGCTTGAAACGCTCGATCGTCTGGGGAGTGCGCAAGAATCCACGAGGAGAATTGGCGGCCGTCTTCGCGGCTTCGGCATATTGACCAGAAGCCAACAGGTTCTCGAACTGCTGCTGGTACAGGTTGTCGGCACCAGGAAGACCCGCCCGTGAAGCCAATTTGTACGCCAGCTCTGCATTCGCGGGGTTCTGCAGCAAGTAGGGTATCACTGTGTTTTCGTCAAGAGTAACGGAAAGAACCTGACCCTTGCGGTTAACGCCAACAATTCCCGTGGACTCCGAGTCGGGGGCCGTGACGAAAATGGTGTCGCTCGAAATGCGGTTCATGAAGATGCAAGTACCGGACTCGAGGTCATAGAGGTGAATAAATCCGTACTTGGTGACCAGGTAGATGACGTTGTACTTCTGCGACACCTGCATGGCTACAGGGAAGTCGTTGGTGGCCTCAGGAGGGAAGAAAACATCGACAGCTTTCTTAGGAAACGTAGGGTTGCCGGCCTGGTGGTCAATTTCCACCACGTGCAATTTTGCGCCCACCGCAGTTCGCACGGCGAACGTAAAGACCTTTGTGTCCGCCGGCGCGCCCTCCAGACGCAGGGTTCCAAATGCCGCCGCATGACCCTCAATATTCTGACTGATACCGCGGTCTCGCGAGTACAGCTGCATAGCACCAACGACCCGACCCTGCTGTTGTGAGATTCCAACAACGACTGACCACTTCTCCTCGTCATTGACACGATAGTTGATGATCTGGCAACCCGCAAGGTTGGGGTTTCGGTCAAATATCTTGACGGGCGACGCCTGGTTTGGGTCGAAGATATTCCAGTGGTAGACTGAGTTTTCCGTGACCAGGCCAAGGCTAGTCTCACTGTACCACTTCCAGAAGACAACATCCTCGTTCATTGTAGTGGATTTGAGCTTGGCCTTTTGCGACAGGTCGAAGATCTGGAGTGTCCGCTGTTGGGCCTTGAGCGCGATGATCTGCTTGTTCCAGTGCAGGATGGCACTGTCGGCCTTAATGGGCCTCCTGATGATGTTGTTCCCATTCTTGAGGTCGATTATGATGACTTCGGGGGATGCGGTCTGGTCGGTCTGCTGCCTGACACAAATGTAATGATCTGACTCGAGGGTCTGTCCGAGTGTCAATTGCGCATCCTCCCATTGAATATCACAGCGTCCGGTTCAACTTACACACGAGTTGAAACCTATCGATGAAGGCTACAAGGTTGTCAGCGCACATCGTTGGTGTTGGTCTCCTCCGCGGGGAGCGGTCTACGTACGAGGATGTCCACTTGCGTCAACTGCGAGGTTCCACTGTCAGATCTTTTGCATATCGGGAGGAATAGCGCTGCGTACCTGGAGTAGCTCAGAAAACTTAATGGGGAGAGGCGCCATGGCTGCTAGCTTGCGGGACTGCGATTCGGAAAAGCCAGCTCATCAACACTCTCGACGCCGCGGGTATTAGGTAAGGAGAGGGGAATCAACAAGAAGAAAGCCGACAAGCTAGGCGCCCAACTTGCGGGTGAGTGAGTCGCGGTAGAAGGAGGGAATCGGGTGCGGAACAGAGGAGATGCTGGAAGGGCAAGGTAGCATAATGTCAGGAGACGGTTGCTCCCCAAAGTTGGCGGCGAGCTGCGGTCAAACTGCGCTAGGCCTGACTAGGCAGCGGGAGCTCGACCTTGGCGCCAAATCTGAGGGAGCAGTTGACCGCGAACACATCACATATGAGCCTTTGCTACTTGAGAAAGCCTATCTGTTTCGCAGTTGTCGTGGGAATGATTTAATTATCTCCTCCAATCGATTCTATCTATCAAGCTCAACGCCTTCAACCCTACCTGCCAACAGCTCCCTGTGAAACCGTAAAGCCACATTGCGAATTCAGTCTCCCCATAATCTGAGCGGATTGATGGCACTTCAACTCCGCATGCAATTACTAGTCCGTACACGTACGAGTGATATGTGCGCGCTTCGTGGTAGATCAAGTCGAAACATCTTCGTTGAGCCACTCGGCAACGTCATCGCAAGCTGAGCTGCATGTGGAGCTCGTGCGCTATTGTGGCAGAGTAGCAGTACGCCACAGCTATAGCGTGTCTTTGGTGAAAGTTCTAGTCAGGTTGGAATCAATGTTGTTGACTCCCAGTCTTGTCTAAAAAGCCTGCTATTGTGTGAGTATCCGTCGTGTGGCCCTGGTCAAATGCTCGGCCATTTGTCCGACTGCATACCTGGGTAGTAGGTTCACTCCAAAGCCCACTCCACGGACAGTTTAATAGAACAGCCTGGTGCGGAACAGTAGAGGCCTACCTTTTGGAAACGCTCTAGCCACGCGATTCGAATGCAAAAGCCCCCAAACCCTTATTTTTCAAAATTACTTGATTACTAGTCCTACATTCAATGAAATGTTGGCCTACTCCTGTACTCAGACGCATATGAACTCTGTATCTCGTTCCCCGGCCAGCTTTACTATTGCCGACCTCCAATCTTTGCCCATGCGGCCTGCAAAATGTATATTCCTCGCCTCCTATTGCCATATACACATGCAATCAGGGAAAGATATGCGGCTGTATTTATGGAGACCGGTGCAAGATCGGAACTTCCACAGGCAAGATTTCCTTGGACAACACTCTGGCAGCGGCAGTTGGCTATTGCAGAACAGAGAATTCAAACAGATTAGGGGAATGACAAGAGTTTTTTTAAAATAAAATGAGAAATATCAGGTGATGCAAACAAGCAGCGATAATAATTTGGTTGTGGTCCAACAAGGCTGCTGGGTTGGGCATGTGAATCCATGCGGCATGGATAAGGATGCCCGAAGCTTAGCGAGGGGAAGTCCCGGCCAGAACTCTGACAAGGCGCCGTCTCTTTCAGAATCTCTCTCCGCACAACCCTCCAGCCTATTGCCCTGCTAGAACCCTTCCGTTCTTACACAAGCCTTTGTTACAACTCTTTGACACCGGTTCCCACTTCGCCGCAGACATCTTCATCGACTCAAAACGCCAAAATGCCTCCAGGCAAGTGGGGTAAGTCAGACGTCCCGCCCGCCCAAATTTCTTGCCTACGCGCGGCGCTACCTAAATTAAAAGATGACCTTGGCTAACAGTCTCTCTCACAACAGACGATGAAAGCGAGGACGATACCCCCATCGCACCCGTAGTACCACGCCGCAGCAAGTGGGAGGATGAGGAAGAAGATGACGTACGCCTGCGCATGCCATCTCCGATATTCGGTCTGACCTCTTTCTAGGTTCTAGACTCCTGGGATGCCGCGGAGGACTCTGAAGCTGAGCGCGAGAAGGCTAAGAAGGCCGCCGAGGCTAAGGCCAAGGCAGAGGCCGAAGCCAAAGCGAACCACAAGAGCAAAGCGAAGAGGATTGAGGATCGGATTGCCGAGAACCGGAGGAAAAAGATGGATGACGAAATGGACTATGATAGCGAGGAGGATGAGGCCACTCATCGCGCGAAGGCTCGCCAGAATGAAATGGACGCCGACCTTGCGGCCGCTGAAGACTTGTTCGGTGAAATGGCTATTGGCGACAGGCGGGCGCCCTCGAAGCCTAACGACGAGCTCTTCGGCGACGCTGGGCTGGGCAAGAAACGTGCTGGTACCAAGGCCGTCACCGTTACCGACAAAGCCGATCCAACTAATACTGTCGAGCTCTCCTCCCTGGCCATTTTCAACCCCACCACCAAGGACGACTTCCATAAGCTGCGCGACACTTTGGTTCCTCTGCTCGTCGCGAACTCGAAGAAGCCTCAATACGCCATATTCTTGCAGGAGTTCTCGAAGCAGATTGCAAAGGACCTCCCAAGCGATCAGATCAAAAAGATTGCCAGCGGCATTACCACTCTGTCGAACGAGAAACTCAAAGAGGAGAAGGCTGCCGAGAAGGGTGGCAAGAAGTCTAAGGCTGCAAAGACCAAGGTCAACCTGAACGCTTCTCGCGACGTCGCGTACAAGCCCGACACCGCCACATATGAAGACGACTTTGGCGAGTAAGTATCCGACTGCACAGAAGGGTTGACCCACACTAACTCCTGCAGTGATGACTTTATGTGAAAACCTTCGACCTCTATATGAACCCCTCCTATCTCCTCAGCAAAGGCTGAAGTACATCTCCTGGGTCCCTTGGGCCGTTCAAAAGAATGCCGGCCTAAGCTGCTTGACTGAGTCCTCACAAGATGCCACCAAGCCGTCTGCAAAAAGCGGTTTTCAACAGAAGTCAGCCAGCAGTGGCCTGGGGAAGGCTGTCCCGCGAATGGGCAACAAGTGGTGAACAGCTAGCGGCGATCTTTGTGACGAGGTGTCACGATGGCGATTTGCTGCATTTCTCACGGTGTCTTAATTTAGGATATGGTTGCACTCTCCACTCCCAAACCATTGACCTCAAGGCTTATTGTGATATCTTTGGCATTTGTGATCGCTGTTTCTCCTCGCATTCAACGTAGTGTCTTCTTCTCGGTCCGAGATATAGAGCTAAGCAGCATTTCCTCTTTCCGTTGCTGATTGGGTGTCGTTTGAGCCGAACCACTGCATTTACCTTTTTATCAAACAAGTCAAGATGCTAGATCAAAAACAAAGAACACAAATACCGAGGGCAGCAAATTACCAAGTTCTATCGCCGGTTTGGTCATGAGCCTTGCGGTCTGCGTTATGCCTCGATGAAATAATGTGGGCGTCCAAGAATCTCCTTCGTTTGGGCAAAGAGAGGCTTTTGTGCACCACCAGCAAGCACTACCTTTCCGTGTGCACGAGTCGAGCATCGGAAATAAGAAGGGTCTTCAAGAGTTGGATAGCGGCAACGTTGCCCACGGCAATGGATTCTTGTAATATCCGGTATATGTTTTTCTCGCCCCGGAAGTCGTGATATTTTTGCCCTTGATTGAAGACAGGCTTGTTCGGGTTGGCAACACTCTCTTTCCCTGGCTATAAGCGATGCTCTACAGGACTTTGTTGTCACTTTGCCTTGGACGTAGAATGTTGAACGTGACGTTGCCGAGTACACACATTGGGTGACGTGTGCGTGCATTCCTTCGTTTAGGCGCAGCCTGCCATGGACTCAAGCTAAGCAGTATGGGAGCAAGTCTCATGTGTGTCGATCCGGACGGGAGGAAAGCAAGCGGCCGTAGGATTCAGAAGGAGCATATAGAGACCAATTTAACAGGGTCCAGTCAGGCCGGCAGCTGAGATGTTCTGCTTGAGTAAGTGGGGAGTGAGAGAGCTGTCCCTGACTGATGCAGGGTCTATTGGACTTGGCGACCTCGCAACAAAGATGATCAGGATGAACTGTAGGCTCGAGGCTCGGAAAGCAGTGGCGTGATTGGGAAACGATCAGATAGATACAATAGCAGAAGGGGCATGTAGCGCTGATGGGGCGACACTGGGCAGCGCCTGAGTGCATTGATGTTGACGCCAGCTGCCAGCCACGCGCAGAACATGAGGCAACTGAACGGGCACGCAACTTTGCCCGTGCTCTCCCCACAAACGTCATCAGACGCACAGACCATTCTTTACCAAGGACACATACTATCCGACCCTCGGCCTCTTCGCCTCTAAACATCATTTTCCAGCACTCGACGCTCGCCGTTCTCCCTCCACCCGCTCTCTCTGAATTCTTCTGATACCTGCTCCTTCGCTACATCTCCTCCCGCTATCCTGATCGTTCGCTGTCCGCTCCCCTGCAATGTCTGGCTTCCACCCTTTCGGAGGGCGAGTGAGCAAACACTTCGGCGACAATGTAGGTGTCCGTGTGAAACTCTGATCATCCCAGCACTTTGGCACTCCCGCGATTGAGCCGCACACGTACCACGGAACCTCGATGCGCCGGTGCTTTCTCTAGAAGCTCACCACTCGGGACCCGCACAAGGCGGTAGCGCTAGCGAATGACGACCTCACGATCCTGTCTCTCCAACCGCGTCACAGGGGGCTACGAAAGAAAAGTCTGCTCCCTATATACACGCATTTGGGCTTGGTGAATTGAATACTCGTTGAATGCCACGCGACTTCAGCACCATTTCCTGGAGCTGACATTTTTTTCGTTGCCTGCTGCGGCGTATCTCTACCGACAGCAAATTGAGCGGATATCGTCATCGTTTTCGCGCATCGCACTCACTGTACTTGATATGGCCTGGCGCATCTTGGCCCCGATGGTTCAACTCCTGCTCGAGCACGGAGATCGAATATCCCTCAAGACTACATTAACAGTGTTACTGACTACAATCATAGCTATCACCACACGACACATACCTCAGCTGTCAGTACTCTCATCTATAGAGGTTGAAAAACGCTGACGCGTCTGTAGACCACGACGTATCCCGTACGCTTGTCAATCCTGCATGCCCCGTCCATCACAAAAAGCTAAGGACAAACTTGTGTAGTAACCAAGGAAGACGTGAGCTGCATACGGTCAGACTGGTTGACTGATAGTGTTGGTACATTGCAGCAACATCATGGGATAACTTCCTAACAGGGTGATAGGCGATCTCATTCTGGGAAGAGTACTGCCATCTGCCAACATGACGAGGATGACTGCGCCATTGACACTTGGGGTACACAGGTACTTGGAACACGAGAAGCTGATCGACTTCCCGCGAGCCCGAATCAACCTTCTTCGCCCCTCCATGGTCTTTATGCTGCTCCAGACGCCGGATCCCTCGATTGTCAAAGACGCGCTGCCCGATTTCACCCACACCACGCACATATTTCTGCCCATCAACGACTGTCGAAATTCCATGCAGGCGGAGGGCGGCTCACATTGGTCGTTACTAGTCGTCAGTAGAGTTGATGGCGTGGCTTTTCATTACGACTCGCTGCAGCAGTCGAACGACCGAGAAGCCCATATCGTGGCGCAGAAGATGAGCACGCTGTTGCACCAACAGATCCGGTTTGTGGCGATGCGCGACTCCCCACAACAAGAAAACAGCAGCGACTGCGGGGTCTTTGTCTGCCTAGTGATGCGCCACCTTCTCCTGTACAAGCTTTTGCGAGCCGACTCCAAGGAGAAGGTCAGCATGAGCATGCGCGAAAAGGGGGTTGACGCCAGCGCCGGCCGTAAGGAAATGCTCAAGATCATCGAAGATTTCCGCAAGGAGGCGCAAAGAAGGAGATCGTGGGTACCCTCGCTCTGTTGAAGCTCTCCCAAAGTTAACGCAAAAATTTTTTTTCAGTCGTAGCAAGAGCCCCTTTTCGAGCCGCGATTCGAAGAGCCCTCCTCGCATCGGCGATGCCGACGAGACCTCTCACGGCAAGCGGCAAAGTAACAGTAGCTCGCACTAATCGTTTTCGAGCGCGGAGTATGGGTTTTTGATGGCTAGGTTCAATTGAAGGGATGAGGAACCGAAAAGGATATGATTTGTGCGCACGAAATAGACGGATGCATGAGGACACGATGAAACAGCATTTGGCTAGCTTGGAGGGGCAGCGGGTTTCGCGCTGACTGTACTTTTTGATATTTCTTTTACGTATGCTTGCATGCTGCTGCGGCGGCAAGCTAGTTAACGATTTCGGTCTTCTGCTTCTGGGACCACCGCATTGGTGCTCCGTGTCGCTATCCCCCATTAGAATTATCTTGCGCCCACTAGAAGTTGACAAAAGCCAAGAGAATCCTGGCCTGCAGTAACGCCAAGTAGACGTGCCTCGCAATGGCCGAGATATCCAGTCGATACAGAGCTGCTGCCACCGCGACACGCCAGCTATCCGATCTTGCTCATCGGACGTGTAAGGAGTAGCCGAGCGCCTGCGGTCTCTCTTGGTGATAGACAGGACTCAAAACGTGATGAGCGCTCCCATAAGACACACACACACACACACACTGGAACCACCATGGTTGACGTGTAGGAAACCGCAATCCTAATGTAAACAGCGAGGTCTGCCTTGACCACCAACCTGGAAGCCTCAACTACAAACGCCTGTAGTCGAGGCTTCTGGGCCATTGTTTCTTTTCTGTTGATCATTTGATGTTTTATTTTTATCCCTATTTCGTTTGGACAACGCGGCCGTGGCGTGTCCCAACTCGGTAGTCAGGGCGTGACGACGGGGAAGCACAAGCGAAATGCAGACGGCGGTTGCGTCTGCGTGAATGCTTGGGTTGCCTTCGGCCTTGTTTGCTTTCACTTGCGATTTCAATGGCGGCGCTGGGGCCGTCACCTCGAGCGTTGCCTGGGGTTTGCAATCTGATTCAGTGCGGGTAGCTTTACCGCAGTCTACGTGCTGCCCATGCCATTTAGCCAGCTGAGCCGTGCTTCGCAGCAAATACGATGCTGAGCCATGCCCTCACTCTTTTTCCAGGCGGGCAATGTCGGGGACTGATGCCACATCGCCACGCGGCCAGTCGCTACAGCTGCTCGACACCCCGAACCAGTGCCTCCAAATCTGTCTCGTCGTTGCTGTCCAGCAGCCTCGCCATGGCACTCGACCTATTCGGGGCGGATTAGTACAGAGCAAAAGCGGCGAGGCGCTGCAGAAAGGGGAGACGAAACTTACAATCCAGTAACGCCACGCCGCCGCATCTCATCCTCTAACTCGCGGCTCTTGACAGCCGCCACGTCCAATACAGCGTTGGGTACGTTGGCCAGCCGCGCGACGTTGAGCCCGTAGCTGCGGTGAGCAACGCCCTCGCCAACCTCGTAAAGAAACGTGACTTTGTCACGGCCACCGTCGCGTGCCTCTTCGAAGCGCATGTGGACGTTCTTGAGCTCGTTGTGATCGAAGCCGTCGGCGAGTTTGGAGAGATTTTGATAGTGCGTGATGAAGAGGGTGAGGGCGCGCACAGAGCGAACCATATGGTCGAGGACAGCAGCGGCGATGGCGACGCCGTCGTGGGTGCTGGTGCCGCGGCCCAGCTCGTCGAGGATGACGAGGGAGCGTGGCGAGGCCTGTTTGAGGATGTCGGCCGTCTCGGATAGTTCGACCATGAATGTCGATTCGCCCGCCATCATGTTGTCGAAGGCGCCCATACGCGTGAAGACGGCGTCGAGCATTCCGAGACGTGCTGATGCGGCGGGAACGTACGACCCCACTTGGCCCATGATGCTGATCAAGGCTACTTGTCGCACGTAGCTGGACTTACCGCCCATGTTTGGTCCGGTTATGAGGAGCGCGCGCGTCTCTGAGGTGGAGAGGGATATGTCGTTAGGAACATACGAGTCGAGAAGAAGCTGCTCGACCATCGGATGGCGGCCTTGTTTGACGTCGATGCAAATATCGTCCGTATACGAAGGCTTGACGTAGCCTGGTTGGTTGCTAATTTCGGCGAGGGATATGAGGCAGTCCAGGGTGGCGAGTGATTGGATACAGTCGCGGAAAGATTGATACTTGGTGGCGACTTCACCCAGAAGCGCCTTGAATGCCGCATCGCAGGCGGCGGCCAATGCTTCTTTATGGAGGTCTCGGTCTTGGAGGAGGCGTTTGACTTCAGGAGTGTGGAAGCGCGACACTCCCTTGTTGCCCTTCGTCCCGCTTATTTTTACCCATGACGCTGGCACCCTTTTGATTTCCGTGTTGCCGACCTCAATCAGAAACTCGATGCCAGCTTTAGTCACGTACTGCACTTTGGACTTCTTGATCGCGGCTGCGGCGTCTTTCTTGTGCTCATTGAGTTCGTGCTCGACGCTCACAATTCCCATCTTGTGGTCAGTAATGTCTTCTGTCTCGTGCTCCTCACGGAAAAAGTTATACTTGTCGTCTTCTTTGGCTGCCTGAAGGTTTATGCGTTCGAGAAAACCAATCACGTCCGCCGAGATGAGCGGCAGGCTTGCGATCGCCTCTTGAAGAAGTACCGACTTTAATCCAGTCTTTTCTGGGGATGTAACATGCGCGTATTCCCCAGCGATGCGTTGCATTGTTTGTAATACCCCAAGAAGCTCTGGACGAGTGCACTTCTGATAGTATATCCTGATCAGTGATTTCTCCAGGTCCGTCCGGATTTGCGAAAGAAGCTTCTTCAACTTGTCAGTCGCTGCAAGTTTTTCACTACTCCGCAGCTCTTCAACCGCTGCGATGCGTTCTTCGAGACGCGGCTTGCTGAGAAGAGGTCGTCCCACCCACTTCCTCAGGAGTCGCTGGCCAAAGCGGGTCTTGGTCCTGTCCATGGTCCAGAAGAGACTTCCTTTGACGGTGTGGTCTGTCTGGTTTTGGTACACCTCGAGGCTTGTCAGTGTATTACCATTCAGAAGCATATGGGACCGGGCTGAGAATGGCTGAAAGTTTTTGGTCAGATCAAAGACGTTTTCGAGACCATACTCACTCATGTGAGTAATCATGGCTGATAGGCAAATTGTGACGTGCTCTGACAGCTGTTGAACCTTGTCCAAAGCGCTTGTTGCATCCGAAGAGTCTGGAGCATTCTTGACCTTGTCCGCATAAAAGTTGGAGATGTGGCTGTAAGCTTGCGCAGCCATCGTTTTTGATTTCTCAACTCTCTCAACCCTCGCCTGGTCTCCAAATACGTTGCTCTTCGATCTCGAGAGGTGCTGTATCATCTTTTCGGTCGCCTTTGAGTTCTCTCCGACCACGATGAACTCGCAAGGTGCAATGTGTAACAATCGAGTCTCAATCTCGCTTCTCATGAAGCCGTCCTCAAAGTCGTCATAGATAATGTCTCCAGTCGAAGGCTGTACGGCCACGATGCCGACTTGGACCTTTTCATCGGTACCCCATCCCTTGGCATTGCTCTCCGTAAGGCAAAGAAGATGGCCACTGTTCGATGGTCCATTTGCGCCAGTGCCGTTGCCTTCGAGAGCTTCGACGTCGTCAATGTATGTACCTTTTGTGTAAAGATTTGTGAGCTTGCGGACAAATGGTCCGCTTTTGTTGTCTCCCGCAGCCTTCAGCGCAGCGGTCTCGAGCTGTCTGACCACGCCCACCTTGTACCCCGCAGCAACAAGCCTCTTGACGTGAACATGGAGGCGATGTGTGGGAAAACTGGCACCAGCAAACCTTTCGAGATGTGCCTCGGAGGGGTCTTAGAATTGTTAGTAAAGCATAAGCAAAGCGACGCAGAGGAACACGTACGCTCGTCAAACCTCATTTTGCCGGGTATGCAGACGATTCCCAACTCCTTTGCTGCGACTCGAGCATCCTCGCCAAAGAAACGAAACTTGTATCCCACCTCAATGACCAGGATAGTGTCGGAATGTTTATTCTTCAACTCAATGACCTGTTTCTCCATTGGCGTCAATTTGCTCGCCCCCTTCTTTGCCTTTGCGCCACCCTTACCCTTCGCTTTGGGTGCCAGATCCTCGTTTTCTTCATTCACGACGCCGTCGTCTTCACCATCTTCCTCTCCCTCATTCAGCGCTCCTCCATCCTCCGTGAGGACGTGATTCCTCCGTTTTATCTCTGCCATGCTATCTGGTCGCCCTAGTTTCTTGACGAATTGTCGGTGCAGCCGCTCCTTGCGTTTCTTTGAGTCCTCATCCACGCCGCCCGCAACGTTTTCTTCCATTGTCACTGGAGAGCTTGAGTATAGGAACTGTGACGTTCGCTCCGTAACTTTGGTACCGCGGGGGCCTATCAGGCCGACGTCGCTCACACGCTCGAGAGATATGCGACCATCTTCGAACGCTTCTATTTGGGTGGTATTAGCTTTCGGAAAATCGGCATCTCTGGCATCCTCCTTGTAATCATCATCGTCGTTTATGGCGGCGCGGCGAGGCTTTTTGGCGGGCGGAGTAGAGGCGGTATGCTCGTTTGTTGCTTCGGTCGTTTGTGCACGCTTCAATGCGTTTGCGAATCTACGGCTAGGAGCTGAGGGCCCATCGTCTTGATCGTGTTCCCCAGGGAGCTCTTCTCGGGCATCGACTTCGTGCAAAACTTTCGAATCTTCGACTGGAGGTGACGAAGCAAGCTCCGGCGATGCGGTTTGCGTTGGCTTTGGAGGAATTGAGTTCGGTCTTTTCTGGAAGAAGCTTGAAATGGAGGCTTGCTTTTTTGCTTGGGAGGCAGCGAAGGGCGAACTGCTGGGGGCCATTGTTGTAGTCTGTTACGGCAGGTTGATTGCACGTTGTAACCAGGCTTGATCAGGACGGGGACGTGTTCAGGTCCACGAACTGACGCGACGACGCGTTTAGGCCGATCCTTCTCCGAAACATCCTGCTCGAATATCCCCCGCGCCGGCTGACTACCTGTAATGGGCCTGGGAAGCCAACCACGTCCAACCGCGCAAATCTGGATGTCATTCTTATGCCTGTTCCACCGGGGCAGTCACTCGTCTCAATGATTTGAAGGATCGGTTCGAGGATGACATGTGGACATTCAATTAGAAAGAATGCACACGTCCATCGGGCAATCTCTATTCAGGGTCTAGGTGCATTCTATCTCGCCAAGCGAGTCGCAGCGTAGGACTGCGTAGGGAAAGCTGAGAAAAGAAAAAGGAGCCCGATCTCCGAACAGTCCATTACCACCTCGTCCTGCGAGCAGCGTCTTTCGCATGCTCTTCCATGGCGGTAATTGCCATATACCGAATCGCTCCAGCTGACTGTCTTCTTGGCTCTAGGTCTTGTTGGCCTTGTAGCAACCACGTGGCTACCCCAATTCTACTGCGCGTCTGTAAACTCTTTCGCGTCTTGGTATAAGTCAATGAGGCAACTAGCCGACCATGATTGCGTCGGAGACTATGGAATGTGATCAGCAACATACGGGTCAAAGGGGTAGAATTCACGAGGTAGACTCACCGAATCCGCGCAGAATGCACCATCCTTATTTGTCAGCTCTGTCAGTCCAGCCCACGGGCTCTGATCAATCGCCTCCATGCACCCATGTAGCCGTCTGGTCACCTGCTGGTAAGTCTCGACGCGCTCTTCGGGCGTCTTGCGGCGCATGAGATCAAAACGCAGAAAGGCGCGCAAGAAGAAGCCGGTAGGCCAAAGCCACTCGGGCCCTTGGTGGTAATTGCGCCCCTTTGCAGTGTGAAAGTCGGTCGAATCGTCCGAGTTGATGTAGTTGGGGCGGTAGTTGAGGTCCGAGGGGTCGAGCGTTGCCATTCCCGTGGGACCGCGAAGGATCTTGTCCGCCATGTAGATGGCATAAAGGGCCTTTTCGGGATCAAACAGATCCGGGGCCACGCTCATGGCAATCGGGAAGTTGGGGCGCAGTTGGTAGTCTTCGTATTCCTTGCCCGAACGGTATAGGTCCTTGTAGATGCCACGACGGTTGACGATGCTGGTGTTGACATCGTACTTGCTGTCGTCCGCCTGGTCGCGTGGAATGTAGTAAGCCCACTCGAAACTGCTCTTGATCTTGGCAGCCCAGTCGGAAAACTTGAGATGACCACTGGAGATTTCAACGCCATCGTACTTGTACAGTCCCTTTTCGTGCAATTCGGCAACCCATTTACAGGCACTGTAGAGCATGGCAGTGATCTCAATTGCGGCTCCATCACGCGGCGTTCCAGGCACGCCCTTGCTGCCAGCTTTCTCGCTCTCTCCCATCTTATCCATCCAGGTGCCGCAGTTGAACTGGTTGCCTCCAAAGATGATACCAGTCTTCCAGTCGGGATGAATGTCGATGTTGAAGCCTGGGTCTTTCATCTGACTGTCCAAATTCGGGCCAGCGTTGTATTCGCGGAAAGACATACCAGAGGCATGGCGTTGCAGGCACTCTTGAATGATGTCTTCAATCGTGCTCTCGGTCGAGTAGGCCTGCGCATTGTCCCAAGGGAACCAGGTGTCATCGTAAGGTAGGAACCTCCGCTTGACGCTTTCTTGCAAAAGGCCTGCGCCCTTGGGTACAATCTTGGTATAGTCTTGAATGTTTTGCAAGAAGAACCACACCGAGTCTCGTGAGTTGTACCGGGGAAGCTTGCCACTGCTCAGAAGGTTGGGAATCATTCCATGCTTGACAACACTGGCAAAAGCCATGATGTGCTCCCTTGCGTCGCTGTAGCGGCCGGTGCCCAAGTACAGACCCCTGAGAGAGATGAAGATGTCTCGACCCCACGCCCTGGCCCAATCCGAAGAGAAATGCGGCAGACCGGCAGCCATGGATGGGACTGACTTTTCCGGCCAAAGCGAAGCGTTGTCCATGTGGCCAGTGACTTGAATGCTGACCAGAGCCAGCTTTTGGAGGAACTTTTGTCCGTTGCGTACGTTGTCGTTAAGAAGCTCAATAGAACGGGCAACTGCAGCGTTGTACGCAGTCTGAATTGTCAAGGCGAAGTATCGCGGCAACAAGAAGTTGGGAACTTTGCGAATCGCGTCAAACCGTTCGTTCAACCAAGTCGAAACTTCATGAAGGGTTTCATAGCCAGGCTGCTTTGACAACCTCTCAAGCCTGCCGGCGCAATAGTCCAGAGCCCATTGGCCTTCGCGAAGGTGGTTGCAAATTGGATGGCCAAGGTCGTTGTATTTGACAACATCACGCAGGACGCTCCACCAGCCTTGCAAACCAGCATACACAAGTGGGCCAACCCCAGGAACAGTGTAAACTCCGTCTTTGCCGCCGCTGAAGTCTCGCTCCTCGGGATCGCAACGATACAAGACTTGGTTGAGGTGGACGAGGTTGCAGTTCTTAAACGCAGACGCACCCCCGCTGGCGACAAATTTGTCCAGGCCTTCCAAATGTTCGCAACTTGGGATCCAAGTCTCGAACAGGGCGATGCTTCCAGGGTTGAAATCGGCAGGCACCGTGATGGTGGTGTTGTCGCCGGATGACTCGACAGTTACGCCAGAAATGTCCTTGGTGCGACTGGGCAAGCCTCGCAGCAGTTTCTTGTCGCTTCGGACGCTTGTCCTGGCCTGAGAAGATGCGTCCACTTCGAAAGACCACGAGCCCATGAGCTTTGCCCTTGTGCCGGGAAGATGCACCGGGGGAAAACCACCGTCTCCATTGCTGTACCCGGGAAAGGCAGTGTGCGCGATCAAAAAGTAACCCTTTCGCGTGTGGGGGTGGACACGATGTACGGTGATGTACTCGCGATCGTGGTGAATGAACGTCTCGTCGTAACCATCTTGGCCCATGCGAGTGTGGATCTGGTTGAGAAGCTTCTTGATTCCGCCAATGCCTCCCTCTGCAGCCTCGACTTTGAGAGCGCTTGAAGTCGAGTACGCCGACGAATAACTGCGAGTTTCGGAAACCAGGTCGATGAGCTCGGGGTAACAGTCGTCGAAGCCCATGACACTTCCTGTGGCACAAGCACACATCGCCACAAGAGCAGCTGTCGGCAGCGTGTCTCGAGCGTCACGCTTTTGAGCAGGGGCCTCGTTGTCGTGAGTGCAGTCCATGAACAGAGCGTGGACGGGACTCTGTCGGATTCTTCGAATGACCTCACGAGACGCAGCGCCATTGACGTTTTCAGAAGAATCGCCGACCTGGCTGATCTCGTCCAACTCGAAGCTGCCGATTGGTATACCTGCGTGGCGATGGACCAATCGGCTCAGCTCCTGGGTGCTCCAAGCTTGCATGGCCTCACGAATCAGGAAACTGATGCCAAGGCGTTTGCAGAAGACAAAGTCCATGTCTTCAGAGCCAGTGAAGAGCTCTGCACCGACGACAAGATCAGGTCGAACCTTACGGGCCTCATCCAACATGTGCTCGGCAACGTGAATAGGGGTCGAGTGACAGTTGTCGACGCGAAATCCCGTGAAGTACTTGGCCATGAGCCTCGTGTACTTTGTCATGAAGTCCCAGAGGAAGGGATTGTCCTGAGGGCCCCTGCCGTAACGGAGCTTTACACAGTCGCCCCAAACAATGACCTCTCTCCGAAGGTACGCTCGAGACTGTGAACCGGCATTGTCTTTCATGGCATCTGCTGCCCAGATCCAACCGTTGTTGACCAGAGCGAGTGCCCTTTTGCTGTGCTTCCTGGTCGTCGCGTTGTCCGGTAGCCTCGTGAAATAAGACTCAATCAAGGGGTTCCGCTTGTTGATCGCTCCAAGCTTTGGGCCGTGGTCGTCCAGTCGAACGTACTTGATACGATTGCGCAGTTGATCAAAGATCACAGCTGAGTCGTCATCGTACTCCTTGTAGAATTCCACATTGACATCCTGCAGGAACTTGAACATCGTGGCGGAAGCCTCATCTGGGCTGCCAGACTTCCGACTGTCAAATCGTCCGAAGAGAGCGGCAAGTAGTGCCGCAGCAGTTCTGGGGTCCATTCTGCGGCGGAATCTCTGCCCAAGCCTGTCGTTGCCGACAAAAGCGTGCTGGATAAGCCAGTCAACCTTTTGTTTGGAAGACCAGTTCTTGACCTCCTGGAGACCAGCTACGCCGAGCCTGCCAAACGCATTGTCGGGGAACGTGATTTCGCCCTCGGTCCAGGCTTTGACAATCTCCTTGGTGTTTCGCTCGACATCAATAACATAGTATTGCCAAAGTTGAAGCTTGTCAATGACTTTGGTCTTGATGGCGCTCATGATCTTTTCAAGGTCGTCCAAACTGTTGAGCGTCGTAGGCAGACCAAGTTCTGCCAGGTCTCTCCCAAGCTTGAGTAGAGCAGTGTCAAGCTCAAGGGCAGCTTCCAGATGAGGAGCGGTTTCGAGATTGTATCCAGCTTCTGGATGCTCTTCCAGCCACTTGCTGTTGTTGGCAGTGTGGTTCCAGACGACATCCGTCAAAGCAAACAGCTTGTACTCGTCTCTCATCTTGTCGACCATGGCAGCAATGTCCTGTTCTCCGCGAGGAAACAAATTCTTGTCGAATTGATGTTGATCGAAGATGCTGTACGGCGAATTGGAATTTCCTCGCATCATCAAGGGGGTAAAGTGGACCATGTTGTAGCCCCGCTGGCTGATGCCTGCAAGGTGATTGTCCCAGTCAGTCGGGTACTTGCCCATGAACTTGGAAATGACAGAGAAGATGGACAGGGAGTCTAGCGGCATGAGGGTGTTGCCGAGCTTCAACTTGGGCGACACGTCGATGTAGTACGTAGGCGTTTTGGTGGGCTTAGGCGAAACAAGGGCATCAGGCGAAAATTCCGGCAGGGGCGTGAAGGTCGAGTAAAAAGCAAAGGCGCCAGCAGAGTAGATGGGATAATCAATCTCAATGGTTCCATTGAAGTCGGGACGAAGCCTTGTGATGTTAAAAACAACCAAGCTCACATGGACGCCAAAACCTACTTGTATTCCCGGAAGCGGTCACGCTGGAACTGCTCGCCCTTGGCGGGTATGTTGACCCACAAGCTGCCCAAGCGGCATATGGAGCTGGTACCATCAATAGCGAATCGAATGATGTAGGGCTTGTCGGTGGGAGGTGGCATGTAGATGTAGCCACCAGGAACATCTGGGGCGCCACCGTCGGTCAAAGGCAAGTAGTAAACGGTAGTTGGTGCCATTGCGTCGAAGAAAACGGTTGTCGAAGCTGTGAATTCAGTGGTTGGACAAGGAGATGTAGAAATAAGGTATGGAAGCTATCAAGATGGCTGAGAATGTTTCAAAGGATGAGAGATGCAGACGTAGCGGAGAGATGTTTGGAGTCGAGAGGATGCCAAAGGTGGAGACGACAAGGTACAAAGGGACGCTTGGGAGCTCTAGGGCGATGTCCCGATATGGAGGAGGTGAGAAAGAGCAGTCACTGTGCTCATTGGATATTTACAGAGCAGGAAGTGGTGGGTGTCTGCCTTGAGAGGTGCGAGAGGGGAGCTCCCGAGGGGTCAGAGGAGGCGCGAGTGGAGGATCGGCAGGCACGCGGGGGACGCGGAGACTCCAGAGGCCTCGATCGCACGGACTACGTCACCGATGGATGGACGGCTGCCTGCCTTGGTCATGGAGGTTTGCTGCTCTCTGCACCTCAGTCGTCCCCGTTGTCCCCACCGCGGACTGCAACAATGAACAGCATATCATCGCATCGAACTCCAGTGCTGACGCCATGTCGACCGAGACTGGCGGATTCCGTCAAGAGGTAGCCTGAGTGAGCATTGCGTGTGCATCTCACCGGGCGTGGACACAGCTCCCCAGATTCCGCCGGAAGCAGCAGACCAAAGTCCGATGACGGTTGCCAATGAACCAAAGACGACTTCCTGATGAAGTGTGTGCAGCGCCTTTCAACTCTTCTTGCACCTCGCACGAGGTCGACGATTCTCACCCCGCCCGCTCATAACAGCGCCGTGACTGCTACTTAAGTCGCAAACGCAGACGGGCAGACGGGCAGACGGGCGCACGGGCGGACGGGCAGACGGGCAGACTGCTAACCTAACCAAGGAGCAAGTGTTTCATCGGCCTAGCAGTAGTGCGGATAGTGCTGGTGCCAAATTGAGCTTGGCGACGCCTTGTCCTTCCCCGTCTCCAGTGGCTATCGCGTGTCCATTCCAGCTTGGGCCCAATCTAAAAATTTCTAAAAAGTCAGGTGCTACAAAGAAACGATCCATGGCACCTCGCTGGCCACGGGAGCGACGCTCTGTTTCAACCTTGGCCGACACCTGGGCTTTCTCCAACAAACGGGTGCGTTGCATAGGCTCTGAAAGCGCGGCTCCAACGACGGTTGCTGCTCTCCTGGAAAAGCATGGTGGCATCATGTCAAAAACCTTGGGGCCGCACGTACTCGACCAACACCAGAGCATTGCCTTTGCGACACCCAATTGAGCCATGCTGTGTCAATAAAAGCCACCCGGCAGAGCAAGGCTAAGAGGCGGTTCAGGAGGTGCCGCGATTGCCAAGCATGCCGTAAAGATAGTGAACAATGCGGGCAGAAGAGATGAGGAATACGCAGTGCTGCAGTAGGCGATGGCAAGGTCGGGATTCTGGACAGGGGTGCAGGCGATGCGAGCCGCGCCGGGTCCTCTCGTGCAGGGCCATGACAGAGGAAAAGCCGTGACACACGACAAACACGGCAAAGAAAGGGACAAGTCGAGGCGTCGATGAGAAGGACGACAGGAGGCGTTCAAATCAAGCCTGTCGACAGAGCAATACGTGCACGTCTTGGGGCAGCCAGGGGGATAGCGGGAGCACCCAAGCGCCCAACTCGCAAGACTCACGAGACATCGACGTTGTTGCGGTTGCAGTTGTGATTTGCGTCGTCATCGTCGTCGTCGTCGTCGTCGTCGTCGTCCACACGCGGAAAATGACATACGGCATGAGCAGAAGCTGCATGTTAAATGCTCCCTTGACCGGATCATAGCGGATGGTGTTTGATCGACCGCAGGCGGAGAGCGGAGAGGCTGGCGGGCAGACAGCAACGTAACGTTCGTCTTTGCTCATATTGCGGTCGACCAGGGCCCCGCCCAGGGCCATCTCCATCTATATTTACCATTTAGCAAGTCTGGCGGTCTTCATCAGACTTTGCGAAGACCACGGTAAGAGAAGACTGCTGCTACACCAGAACCCAAGCCGACGGCCGCTCGAGAAGCCTGGCAAGGACTTCCCTGGGTCTGCCCACACGAGGTGCGAGACTGGGACTGCGACTACAGCTAGCTGCATCCATCGTCTGTCTCCGCTGACCTCGTCGCACGCGCCCGCCTCTGCTGTGGGCCTGGCCTGGCTCTGGCTCTGGCTCTGGCTCTGGCTCTGCTCTGGCTCTGCTCTGGCTCTCTCTGGCTCTCTCTGGCTCTCTCTGGCTCTCTGGCTCTCTGGCTCTCTCTCTGGCCCTCTCTGGCTCTGGCTCTGGCTCTGGCTTTGGCTTTGTCTCTTACAGCTTTGTCTCTTACGCTCCCGCCTCCCCTTCCGCTTGCCCTGCCCTGGTGCCCATCCTCCATTTCCCATTCTCCTCCCCCACGACGTCCGTCCGTCCGTCCGTCCGTCCGCTGTCCGTCCGTCCTGTCCTGCCCTGCCCTCCGGCTGTCCTGTCCTCTCCTGTCCTGTCCTGTCTGCCCTGTCCTCCCCTGTCCTGTCCTGTCCTGCCCTGCCCTGCCCTGTTCTGCCTGCCCTGCCGCTGCCGCCAGGCACCCGCTCGACCATACCAGTCGATTCCGCTGCCGTCCCTTTTCTCCAGCCACTCACACCGTCCGCGCTTGCTTGCTTGCTCGCTCGCTCACGTCAGACTCCCCACCACTGCTTAAACACCTCATTCAATCGCACTCCACCTCTGCTGGTGTGCACTGTTGCGACCGACCCGACAACTCCGCTAGCCCACTTGCATTCGTGCATTCGCACGCACTCGCGCTACCGCCGTCCGTGTCTCTCCCCGGAGCCCACAAATCGCATACCTCGCCCCTCCCGGCCCTACCTCATCCACGCGGTGCCTCCTGCGGCCCGGATCGCGTCTGCTCCCTCTCTGCACCTCTCAGCTCCTCTCCATACGACGATACCGTGTCACCTCGCGCCCGGCACTCCGAGACGGCATACCCGCCCCCGTGGATTGTGAGTCGCTCTTTGTTCTGTCTGCCCTGAAACCAGACCTTGTCCCGGCTCGCTTGCCCTCTCTCGTCCTCTCTGCCTGCAACCCACTTCGCCCCTCCCCCCTCCTCTCTCTCCTCTTCCAATAATCCGCCTCGCCTTCTCGCCGTTTGCCGTGCCCATCGCGTTGCCGCGATCGCCTCCTCGGTTGTGTAACAAACGGGCTGACGGACTAGATCCAGCTCGCGCACAAGCTTTCACCACTGAAGCCGACTCCCCTTTGTCGAATCCCGCCGGCCGACCAACACCAAACAAGCGCCACGAAGCCAGCACAATCGATCCGCGCGTCGCACAAGTACAGGTTAGCTGGCCTGGTTGCGGGTTCCTGCTTAGCTCTTGGGGCCCCATTCATCTTAGGGTGACGGGCCCATCAGGTGTGTACAGCGGATGCCCACATTCCACCTTGTGCCTTCGCTGGAATCGAAGCTAATCGTCATGTCGGACAACAGTGTCGAGGTAAACACCCACCCGACGCCTCTGCGTGCTCGATACCGCCGCCAACGGCGCACAGCGTCGACGAGCCCTTTTGACTCGTCACATTGCTTCGCCTGCCAATTGAGAGTGCACACGGCTAATACGTGCTACAGCCGTTGGATTGGGCCCAACCGCGGAAGACGCTGCGAAAGATGCCGAAATCTCCCTCCTTGTCTTCAAACAGCCAGAACAACAGAGGCGCGACCCAGCAGTTGAGCGTCGAAAGTCCACGGAGTCCCCAGAGCCCCGCGTCGCCTACGAGACTGGGATCAAGCCACCATGAGATGAACAGCATCTCTCAAGACTCACATCACCCTGCACCACCGAGATCTGCGCACTCGCCCACCCCTTCCCGCGAAGATTCGTCGCGACGCTTCTTTTCGCAACACAAAGCAACCAAGTCAACCACGAGAGTGGGGGCGGAGGGTGGCACGTCGACGATGAGACAGGTCTCAGAATCAGGCCCGTCCTCGCATCATTCCTACCCCTACAAGCAAGCGTCAGGGTCGTCTCCAGACGTGAGCAGGTCTCTGGACAACGCTAGCATATCTAGTGGTAAGCGAAAAATCATGCTGTTCCAAAAAGGCCTGTCGATCTCTAACGGTGTGCGCCCTTTAGATACCACTCACGACTTTGACCAGCGCAACGACGCTGCAAGCATCAAATCTTCCCAACATCCTCTGCCCTCGGAATACGGCTCTCAAAAGAGAGCCAACGCAAAAAATCGCTTCAATCTACTCGGACGCTCCCGCTCTGTTCGTTCCGATGACGCTGTGAATCACGAAGGGCAGCAGCCGAAGCCCTCTTCGTTAGCGCACCGCTTTGTACCCTCCTCGCACGGCGAGAAGCGCTCCGAGGAAAATCGCAAGAAGCCAGTCCCAGAGAGCGGATTACGAACTGCGCCAATCCAAGACAAGGCCTTTCTGGATATGCTCAACTCACAGCCCCGTACTCGGTCTGCCGACCGGGAGGAAGGAAGCCATCCATCGAATCAAAAGGAGAAGAGAGACCCTGGATTTTCGCTTCCGGCCTTTGAAAAGGCGGCGTTTTTCAACGGAATCAAGAACACCGGCGAAAGAACCGCTGCCAACATTGGCAAAGCTGGAAAGGCCGGCAAAGGCTTCTTCGGCAAGCTTACTCGTAATGGTAGCTCGCACGAACGGGAACATGTCCCTCAGATGGACGAGAATTATGTTTGCAAAGTGATCAACCTTCCCCTGGTCGAGCAGACTCGGAGAACCAGAATATCAAAGAGGCTCGCGGCATCCAAGGATAAGACGGAATTCTGGATGCCTGCGCTGCCTTGGAGGTGCATCGAGTGGGTGACTTCCGTGTGCCCGGGACTCTGTATGGCTGCTAACAAGGTATTAGCTACTTGAACATGAATGGATGCGAAGAAGAGGGGCTGTATCGTGTGCCAGGTAGCGGCAAAGATGTAAAGTATTGGCAGGGGCGCTTTGACAGAGGTATGTCTTGAATTGCCAAAGCTGCAAGATGGCGGGACTAACGAAACACGGGCAGAACTCGACATCAATTTGTTTGACGAAGAAGATTTGTACGACATCAACATCATCGGTTCCATGTTCAAAGCTTGGCTTCGCGAGCTTCCCGACGAAATATTTCCCAAAACTGTTCAGCAAAAGATTCAAGAGAACTGCCGCGACGCGAAATCGACGCCGCAAATGCTCAAAGACGAGTTGTCCAAGCTTCCGCCCTTCAATTACTACCTCTTGTTCGCCATTACCTGCCACATCAGTTTGCTTCACTCTTGTTCGGAGAAAAACAAGATGGACTACCGCAACCTTTGTATCTGCTTCCAGCCCTGCATGAAAATCGAGGCCTTTTGCTTCCAGTTTCTCGTTCTAGACTGGCGCAACTGCTGGCAGGGTTGCTGGACTGAAAAGGAATATCTCGAGAAAGAGATGCGCATTCTGGAGCCTGAAAAATATGCTCTGATTCCTCCCCCATCGTCACACGGAAATCAAGAGAGTTTACAAGAAGAAAATGAGAGAGCCGAATCACCTGGAAGCAGCAAACCATCTACGATCAACAGCTCGACCCCCGAAAAGCCTCGGCCCCCGCCTCTCACCTCCACAGGCTCACGCGAACACGAAGATGAAGATGTGACACCTACGCAGGCCAACCGTACGGGAATGCGTAACAACGACTTGCCCAAGCTCTCTCCGATGAAACCACTGTCGCCAATAGCCCTCTCCCACAATTAGGTATCGAAACGATGGCTCTTGGCACGCAAACGCACGTGGAAAGCAAGGAGGCCGGCCTCTTCGCAGCTTTAGACTGTTCTGGACAAAGCGCATAAGCAATTGGCGCAATGATGGACATGAGCGTCAGTGCACCTTTTTGATCGGGTTTAGTATTGGTTTTGCGGTTTCCCTACGACGGTTGGGTCCCCTCTGTCTGATCAAGGCGTTGAAGGACGTCCAACAGGAAGAGGCAACGGCTCACCGACCCTGCCAGCGCTCATCCTTCGGCAACCAACGCACTTTGATTGGGTTCTTTGTTCTGTTCGAATACCCATTTCCTTGGTTTGGGCTGTTTGCTTAATTGTTTGGCGTTTTGAGAGTAATCACTCGAGCAGCACGTCCGTTTTTCAGCATTGCAACTACTTTATTTCTTCAATTCTGCATGCCTCAGGGCAGTTTTCATACACAAGTCTCAAGGTCGGTTGGCCGATGGTAGTTGAAGAGAGCGCACGCACTTGAGCAGTTGGAAGGTCAGAATGCATGGAAGACTTTTGCCCCTGGAGCGGTAAAGGTTGATTGTTGGGTACGAGGGCCAGGCAGCGAGGCGAAATTACACCAGTTGTATGATAAGGGAAAGAAAGCCTTTTTAAAACAGTATGGACTTCGATCATGCTGTATCACGTGCCAGTATCTAGTGTACCTGCGTGATGCTCCAATTACGCGCTTGCCCTGGACAGCATAATATTTAGAGTACTCCTTGGAGCAACAGTCTGTGTCATGGTTGGAACCAGGAACAGGACCGGACCATGGAGGAGGGGGTTGACAGTAAATATATTTTACCTTAAGAGGAGCCAAATGCGGTTGTGGTCGGTTTCAAGCTCAGCTCAGCTACTCCTATCAACATGAGAGTTCCCGGAGCCAGCGAGCCAGTGGGGAACGACGTCCGGACCCCTGCCCATGCCAAGCCCGTCGCGTGAGGATGGCCCTGGCGCCGTTATCCTGACGTCGCGAGCTGCACTACGCGCAAGTCAATATTGTCAACCTCAATCACCTAGTCCAATCCCCTCCCACTGCCCTCACGACTTACTTTCGCACGATGCTTACCATTTCCGCTCTCCCCGTCCGTACCGCTTCTGTCGCCAATGCGGCTCTGCGTACGCGCTGCCTGTCGTCCGGCTTTGTCCCATGCATCAACACTGCCTCCTACAGCACGACGACATTACAACGTTCATCATCAATCACGCTGCTGGCATCCCCATCGACGAAGCGCACCTCGAACCTCATCTCCGCCGCTCAGCCACGGCTCGCACAGTCCTCCCACACAGCTCCCTTCGTCCGGCACAGCAGCACACAGCCCGCCGCAACCAATGCCAGCATCGCATCCCCCCCGGCCTCATCCACGACGACGACGACGACGACGACGACGACGACGATACCGACAAACCCCGACGGGACGCTGACGTGGAACCGCTTCCTTGCGCTGCGCAAGACGCGGCGCCGCATCTCGCTGCTTTCGTCGGTGCTGGCGGCAGTGGCCTCGACGGCCGGCGGCACCTACCTTGTGCTCAGCATGAACCTGGACAGCGTGGGGGCGACGACATTTGGCCTGGATCCACTCATTGTTATGGGCTTGAGTGTCATTGGGACCGGCTGCGTGGGCTGGTTGCTCGGTCCCGCGTTGGGCGACGCGGTGTTTAGGCTTTCATACAGACAGATTGGAACACAAATTGCGCAGGTGGGTCTCTTTCTTTTTTCATTTGCATCTTACCACCTTTCCAAATGTGTTGTTTTCGAACTTGCGTCAACTTTTTTTTTTCTTCTTTCCTTTCTCGCACGTCCACCATTGCTTTTTTCGACCCGCACATCCCGCTCCAACATCAATTAACAAGCTACGTGCAGAAGGAAAAACACTTCCTCCACCGCATCAAGACGTTCCGTGTCGACCCTGCGCAGTCGTCGTACACGAACCCCGTGCCTGACTTTTACGGCGAGAAGATTGGCTCCGTCGCCGACTATCGCCGCTGGCTCAAGGACCAGCGCGCCTACAATCTCAAGACCTCGGGAACCCCACGCGGCGGAGCTGGCGCCGTGGCGCTGGGTAAGAGGAAGAAGACCGTCGTCTAAAAAGGTTGATGGTGCGTGCTATCTTCCCAGTTTGCTAGGAGACGGATATAGGATGACGTGGTGATGGGTGGGTTTGAATGTGCGATGCTCGATTCGCCAGATGAAATTATGCATCTGTTCTTGACTCAAAAATCTTGATCCAGCAGCTGAAAAGAGGGCAGGAGCTGACGAAGGCCGCGAAGCGTCAGGCAGGAGTGTTCCAAAGCCCCTCCGACTCAGCGCTACTACCACTATCAAAGGCGGTTTATTCTCCGATCGGGTCACGGTGGGCTGGGCCGTTTTCTCGTTCCATTTTCCATTATCCACATGAATCACGAGAGAAAACAGGCGCTTTATGTTCCGGTGGTAGCGTGATATCTAGTCCGCCTGGTAGTATAGCGAGTGTATGGAAGTTGTAGCAGCGGTAGCAGCAGAGGTACACAAAAAAAACTTCCACATCCCATTTCACCACTGCTTCCCTCTCCCATGTCGTAACACGGCGGGCGACGGAAATGGTCCGGGACCTTTCCTCGAGCCGTACATCTGAGTTTATCTATCCGCTTGGTCACTCCTCGTACCCTTCTGCATTCGAGAGAACATGCGAGACTTCGGAAGCTCAAGCGCTGCCCGTCCTCCCGTGTTCGTCCCAGGGGCAACACGAGGCCTCGGATCTGGCGACTACTTTCCATCACCTGTTGTGGCACGTCCCAGGCTCAGATAACCACGCTCTGTATGCCTGAAGCTCCATGCGGGGGGGGGGGGGGTAAATTTTGGGGTTTATTGGGGTTATAGGTAAGTGGACAAGTGGGTTG